>ML836234.1:28372-47255 GCA_009831015.1 Picea engelmannii
TGTGAACATTGCTTTTTGAATCAAAGTGTTATTTCTATTGTTGTTCTTATATCATTTTTGTGTTATTGTGGAGATTATGCTAGATATTTTACTGTTATTCTGCCATTTCTATCATTTTATTTATGTTCTGCATATTTTATATATCTGGTATCTTGCAACAACTCACATGCATTACAGGAAATCTGGAAACAGTTTAGCAAATAGAGCATTCAATGTTAGAAATAAGGAAACTGTTGAAGTTGGAAGAAATTTGAGGATCTAACTCAATAAAATCAATGATGATGATCATGGAGAACTTATGCCAGGGGCTACAAAGGAGATCTAAACTGTATTTTTGTAATCAGTTTAAAAACAGAGTGTAATATTCAATTTTCGGGAAGTAATATTCAGAGGTGATTTATGGAGCGATAAAGATGAATCAGTGAATTACAAAACATGGGTTTTGTAAGGAATAGGGTCAATTAGTTGAATCACAAGGACATTCCCCAAAAATTGCACGATGTGGTCTATACGATCATTTCTTCAAAGCGGAATTTCCCAAATTTTCCTGTTATGGGCGGTTTTCAATTTTCTAAATTTGTAAAACCTAGAATGGGTCTGATTGATTAGTTCTAGGATTGGGGAATTGGTTGTTGAATATTTTGTATAAATATATTTTCAAAGAAAAGTATGAGGAGGGGGGATTGGAATGATATTATTATGATTATGAACCAAAATATATTGTAATTGTTGGACTATGTTTGAAGAATTAATACAGTGGAGATTTGATGCAAATTCATGTGTTAGATTTCTACTTGTTCTGAGTTTCTTTAGACAGCATATCCCAGGAAGGCCCCCCTGGTATGTGTTGTTCCATTGTGAATTATTTAGTTTTTTCTCTTTCGAGATGTATTTTTTTATCATTCTTTTACATCGTTATGTTATTCTGTAAATTCATGTAGATTGATATTGTTGTTTTAATTAACAGTAGAATCAAAGTGTCCTTTTACAGGCATTAACTACCTTGGGTATGTTGAATGTGTTAGCGATATTTCTTGTCTCGGGATTAGGCGTAACCAGGTCTACATTTTTCATGAGAAGCACCTGAGCGTAACACGAGAGAATCTTGTTTTTAGCAGCAAGTCAAGCGAGCGGGCGAAGTTTTTCCATCGGCGGCCAAGATCCATCCATAGAAGCAGATCGATGGCCATCGGGTTTTTGGGGATGACCAGTTACCCAAGGTTTAGCAAGGGGAAGCGCCATGGGTCAAAATGAATTTGGACCGTCCGATCTCATTGGGACAAGTGGCAAGCCTGTCGGCATATCGCAGATCGGGGTTTCGAGGAGCAGGCACCCCTCATTTCATGCATTTCGAAACCCCGAACCCCGAATTTCCGATAGCGCCCAGGATCAAGCCCATGGTTCTGGCGCCTGGTCGTAAGAGAACAGGCCTGGAGGAGGGGCACTTATGTTTGTCATTTGGCCACTCGGGCCCCGAAGCATTGAGCTAAATCTCAGAAGGAAGGCATTGTGATGCTCCAGATGCCGATTCGATGTGAGCTAAATCCCAATACCTGTTGGATATTAATGAAGAAAATAGAGGGTGGTTCAAACCTCACCTCGTTCATTTATTGTAGAGTATGGAGGTCCTGGCCGAAGGTCTTCCCGAGAGGGTCCCCTGTACCATTTCTCCTCAGGGAAGCCACACCTGGTCTTCAACTCGCCAAAAGAACCTGCACACTCCAAGTCAACATTCAAAGGGTTCAACTACCTCTGGCGCGGGCCATGCCGAATTAAGGTAGCGTATGATAGAGCAATGCAGGCCAGATTTGATTGAGGCGACACCATCCATTGAAAGTTTTGAGATGCCTCTGCTAGGTGAAAGGAAGGAAAGAGTATATGTAGGCGCTTTTTTTCCATTTTGTAATGATCGATGGTTGAGTAGAGCTCCCTATTGTAATGTTTTAACAGCTATTCTAGCTTTCGGTTTATGCATCTGTATAGGAGATTTCTTGTTTTATGACAGACAGTTCTTCTTACTCCGTCTAATTTTCATTTCATGCTAAGAGAGTTCATGAACGACTGACTCATGCGAATTATTGCAGTTCTGTTATGATAAATGATTTATCGTTGCATTATTGTATTCTTTGGTTTTCTGTATTTAAGTGCAAGAAGATCTTGTGTTTGGATGCCTTCTTCTACAATCTGTTAGGAAACTACTGTTTATAACAGACCTCTGCTTTTCTCTTATATAAATCTTCCACCTGTTCACCCTTTACTATAGCTCACTATCTGAAATTTAAGCAAGACCTCATTTGCTCATGCATATCTGGCCTGGTTTCAGAGTTGGAACGCTATTGTTTTGAGTTTACCTCTATTCGATCACAATCTTTATACACAAATCGTGACCCAAACTGATGGGCGTCGGGCTCTGCTCCTGCAAGCAATCTAGGAGTGACTTCTGACGCTAAGATTTCTGGCACCGTTGCCAGGGACGAAGTTGAAAATTTTCCCTGGGATTGAACGACATTGAGCCTCTGATTCCGAAGGTGCATCAGCTATCAGAGCCTTTTAAAGATTGTTGTTGTGCACCTGGCGACTCCATTGTGATGACTCCACTATGAAGAACATGTCATGTTAATTGTGGCTTTCAGAGGCAGACACATGCGGTCCAATCCTCAGCTGCCTCTAGCCACACCTGAAGTTGATCAGGAGGTAGTTCGAGGGAAAGGAAAGGCCTCTGAAGGAGAAGCTACCGCCAAACCAGGTAATCCGTCATCGCCTTTTGTAGTAAATCCATTTTCTCCGCCTCAGTTTCCTAGTAGACCGCCTTCTGAAGTTTCTCTTTTCCTAAATTTTTGGGAGTGTTCTTGTTGAGGTTTCCTTCCCTGGTCTGGGACTGGAGGGAGAAATCCTTGTCACTCCCATCTCCCCTGAAGCTGTACCTTGGCATAGACCCAGAAACATGGAAGATTTCCCTACTCCTAGCTTTCTCGCTTCTGCACAAAGAGAAACATCTATCGGCTTAAGCTCGCTATCCTTTTCACTAAATCCCCTGTTGTTTCCCACTCCCATTAAGAGCTCATACCTAGTATCCCCATTCTGAGTTCCTTCTCCTCCGAGTTCCCCTTTACATAATATCCATATGGCCGGAGCAAATCCCCCTATGATCGCAATGGAGGCCATCATAGCCGCTAGGTATGCTCCTCTTGTCTTACCACAGCTTCTCAATTCCCTCCCACCAGATGGATACCTAAAGAAGCTGCCCAAGTTTACAGGCGAGGGGGACATAGCTGTTGAAGAACACCTAGAAGCCTTTTACACTTTCACGGATGATAATGTTATCATGCACACAGACGTATGGATGAGAATTTTTGTCCATAGTCTCTAAGGAGAGGATAGAAAATGGTTCAAGGCCCTGCCTCCTGGATCTATTGATGGGATCGAAGCTTTAGATAGTACCTTTTTGAGACAGTGGGGAGATAAAAAAAGATTTCATGTATTACATGACAGAGTTTAGGTCGTTGAAGAGAAAGGAAGGAGAGTCTGTCTCCGAATTCTCCAAGAGATTTAATAAAATGTACAACAAAATCCCTGCTGAGATAAAACCCTCTGAAGCCTCTGCAAAGATCACTTACTCCAGTGCTTTTGATCCTAATTTCTGCCTACTTCTAAGGGAGAGAAGAGCTGCTATGCTGGCCCACATGTAGGATGCGGTCGTGGAGGTAGAATCTAACATATTGGCTGTCAACCGACTCAGGAACGCAGGTGATAGAAATACGTCCAAGAACGGGCCTAAAGATTCCTCATCCAGTTCCTCTCCCCTGCCCCATCAGACAGATGAGACAGCTAGAGCACTAAAGTTGCTTTCTACCAGGATGGAAAGGTGGGAATTAGAGGGGAAGCCCATGTACAGAAATCCCTAGAACACTGATAATAGAGGTTTCATACGACCTACTAACAATATGCCTCAGGTTTTCCTGAGGGAACAAAGGGAAAAAGACAGAGAAGATCAAAGGGTTCAAACCCCCTCCCAAAACAACCTAGTTTATCATGAGGAAAGAGAGGAGATAGACAAGTTTGGCCCTGAAATTCACTGTATTGAAGAAACTCCCCCTTTTCCCCATTTGACGCAGTCCGCATATGAAGAATCCCTGATGAGCGCTCAAATTCATGAGTTGGGGAAAGAAAAAAGGGCCGGTCACACTTCTAACATATATAATCCCAGGTCGAGAAGGAAAGAAGGAGACTTTGACAGCCCAGACCAGCCCCTCATAGAATAAAGACCTACTAGATCTGCAGTAGCCGCTACTAAAGATAAAAGAGCTCAGACCGCTTTGACAGCAGTCAAAGAACCCATCACCGAGGTAAGGGAAGCTCCTAAGCCCATTCCATCCTTTAATTTTGAACATGAAATTCAAAAGATCAGGATCCCCGTCCCCCTCTCAGAGCTAGTTAAAAACAAAGATTTTAAAAGATCCCTCTCCAAGATGCTACAATCCGAGTCCCCCCTAGCCCCCCTCTGACTCAGTAAACCTTCAAGATGAGACGAAAACCATCATCTTAGGCCCCATGGTAGAAGACAGAGATGACTCATCCCCCCCCCTTCTACACATCCCTGAACATACATGATAAAGTGTTGCATAACTACCTCATGGATTCAGGGGCTTCCCATAACCTTATGCCAAAAATAGTCATGGAAGAATTGGGACTGGAGGTGACAAGAACTTATCATGATTTATATTCTTTCGATTCAAGGAGAGTGCAGTGTCTAGGAGTCATCAAAGACCTGGTGGTTTCCCTATTTGAGCTGCCCATGAAAAGTGTAGTCATGGATATTGTGGTAGCCGACATTCCCCCCAAATTTGGTATGTTATTGTCTAGATCGTGGATTAAAAAGCTTGGAGGGACACTACAGATGAATCTCACATACGCCACCATTCTAGTCTTCGAAGGGGAACAAAGGAGGTTATACAGAGAAGCCCAGCTAGCTTATATTGTCAGTGATGAAGCAGACCCCACCAATCACCCCATCTTTGCACTGGACACTGACTTGGGGTCTAGTTTGTTGCAGCTTACCGATGCCCCTGAAATCACTTTACTAATCAGAAAACATCCCAGCCCTGATCATCTGATTTCCCCTCAAAGCCCCTCTGTGTGGAAGATGTTTTTTGACGGAGCTTCTTCTAACGAAGGCGCTGGCGCTAGAGTGGTTTTCATATCACCTTGTCAAGAAGTTGTGTCCCTGTCATACAAGCTGGAATTCGAAGCCACCAACAACGTGGAAGAGTATGAAGCTCTTGTCCTGGGTATGAGGGTTGCAAAGGAAATGGGAATTAAATAGATAGCAATATTCAGAGATGTTGAGTTGATTATTCAGCGGGTAAGGAATGCTTATCGTGCCAATAATCCCCGGCTCAGAAATTATCGGAATGAAGTATGGGACCTTATTGATAATTTCTTCTTGGCTTTTAACATTTCTTTCATTCTGAGGGGAGAAAATACTTTGGTCGATTCTTTAGCTATCTCAGCTAGTTTGCTCAAATTTCCTCTGCCGCCTATGGTAAAAAATGATGTTGATATAAGATATAGGCCCTCGGTGCCGGACAATGTCAAGCATTGGAAGGTGTTCGAGGATGATTCGGAACTTGAAAGGTTTCTCAAATCAGTTGATGAATTTTCTGTGGTACACATTGATCAAGATCTCGATCCAGAAGGTGACCCTCACCCTGAGGTGTTTTTAAACAAAATTGCTAATCATCGGATTATCCAGCTGCCTAGCAATCACATACCGAGAGGACTAGTCCCTTTAGAGAGATTGTTCGATGGGAACGATGTGGCAGTAAAGGGAAAGGTCTCAAATGAAGATGTTGATACAGTCGAATGCAACATTGGCACGCAGGAAGAGCCCAAGTTTGTCAGATTATCAAGCAGCCTGACTAGTGAACATAGGGCCGAGTACACGGAGTTGTTGAGAGAGTTTTCCGACATGTTCGCTTGGACCTACAAAGACCTCAAGACATATGATGCATCTGTCATTGAACAAAAAATCCCATTGAAGGAAGAAGCTAAGCCATTCAGGCAGAAGTTGAGACAGATAAATCCCATGTTGCTGCCGGTCATGGAAAAGGAAGTCAAGAAGTTATTAGATGCACAGATCATCATCCCATTGAGATATTCTGAATGAGTGGCCAATTTGGTTCTGGTAAGAAAGAAAAGCGGAGAAATCAGGCTTTGTGTCGATTTCAGGAATCTGAATAGAATCTCGAAGAAGGACAATTACCCCCTACCTAAGATGGAACACATACTGCAAAGGGTAACTGGTGCATCCAGGATATCTATGATTGACGGGTTTTTCGGCTATAATCAGATATCGGTCATGCCTGAGGACAGAGAAAAAATAGCCTTCACCACTCCTTGGGGCACGTTCATGTATGCCAAAATGCCATTTGGGTTGATGAATGCAGGAGAAACATTTCAACGAGCCATGGATATAGCCTTCATCGGAGAAAAAGACCAGTTCGTAGTGATCTACCTAGATGACATCACGGTCTTCTCCAGGTCTGATAAAGAGCATCGTTGTCACTTAAGGAAAGTTTTCTTGAAGTGCCAGAGATTTGGTCTTTCCCTAAATCCCAATAAGTTCCTGTTCGCTATGATGGAGGGAAAGTTGCTAGGCCATATAGTATCAGCAGAAGGAGTAAGAATTGATCCCAGCAGAGTGGAGGTGATTCAAACCCTATCACTTCCTAGGTCTAAAAAAGAGGTCCAGGAATTTCTAGGAAAGATTAACTTGCTGAGGAGATTCATCTCAAATTTTGCTGAACTAGTAAAACACATCACAACAATTCTCAGAAAGGGAAACGAAGTGAAATGGACCGTTGAGCCCCGTGCATCTTTTGATCGAATAAAAAATGCATTGACTGAGGCGCCTGTGCTAATCAGTCCTGATTATTCCAAGGATTTCCTGATTTTTTCTTTTGCTTCCTGTGATACAGTGGCGGCGGTCTTACTGCAAAAAAATGAGGAAGGGCATGAGCAGCCCATCGCCTTCTTCAGCAGGGCGTTAAGAGACACAGAGAGCAGGTATGAAATCATGGAGAAACATGCTTATGCCTTATTGAAATCTCTTAAAGCTTTCAGAGTCTATGTCTTGCATTCAAAAGTAACAACATACGTTCCTTCAGCTTCCGTGAAGGACATCCTTGTACAGCCCGACGTAGATGGGAAAAGACGTTGATGGATCGCTAAAATTCTGGAATTTGACTTAGAGATAAAGCCCACCAAGTTGGTTAAGGGGCAAGGTTTATCCAAGCTATTGGTTGAATCCAACTGCGAAGCCTTGGGTGTTAGTTTCATCAATATTCGCTCAGGATCTCAATAAGATGAATCGCCCAGCCAATTCTCTCAAGATGGCTTATCACTGGCAGAGTGTGCCTGGTATTGTGACATTCTGTATTTTTTGCAGGAGTTGAAGCCCCCCGATGGAATGGAAAAAAGAAAAGCGAGGGCTCTAAAGATCAAGGTAGTCAGGTATTGCCTCATTGACCAAACCTTGTACTGGAAAGACCCTCTGGGGGTATTTCTAAGATGCCTGGACCCGCAAGAGGCCCAGAAGGTTACGTTTGATTTTCATAACGGCCTTTGCGGAGGTCATCATTTCTGGAATACCACAGCCCACAAGATACTCTGAGATGGGTATTACTGGCCCACTTTATTCCCTGATGTTTGCAGGGAGATCAGAGCTTGCATCAAATGCCAAAAGTTCTCAGGAAAGCAACAGCTCAAATTGCTGCCATTAAAACCCATAGTAGCTTCAGCACCTTTTCAGCAGTGGGGGTTGGACTTCATCGGAGAAATTCATCCTCTCTCAAGTGGTCAGCACAGATGGATCCTGACTGCAATAGATTATTTCACCAAGTGGATAGAAGTTGTCCCCACCAGAAGCGTATCACACAAAGTAGTTATCAACTTCTTGGAGGATATCATAGCCAGATTTGGCTGTCCCAGCAGGATCGTCACCGATAACGCTGCTTCTTTCAAATCTGAACCTCTAATTAAGTTCTATGAGTAGTTCCAGATCTCGCTAATTCACTCCACCCACTACTATCCCCAAGGCAATGGTTTAGCGGAATCCTCCAACAAAAGCCTGATAAAGATCATCAAAAGATTGTTAGAAGATAACAAAAGAGCCTAGGATTCAAAGTTGAAATTTTCTTTGTGGGATGATCGTGTCACAACGAAGAAGTCTCTGGGCACTTCGCCATTTCAACTAGTCTACGGAGCAGAGGCGGTTTTCCCTACTCAGCTCACCTTACCTGTGGCGAATTTCTTTCAAGACTATGAGGGAGAACCAGATCATATGATCAAAAGAATTCATCAGATAGTGGAAGTGCAGCAGATCATAGAACAAGTGAGGGACGCAACTTATAGTCATCAGCAGAAGATCAAACAGGCTTTTGACAGGAAGGTCAGGAAAAAGGAGTTTGAGATCAGGGATTTGGTATTTAAGTGGGACACACCTAGACAGGATAAAGGCAAGCATAGAAAGTTTGATGCCCTCTAGATCGGCCCCTTCAAAATCTCTGAGATTTTCTCCAACAACACATACGGGTTGCAGGATCTGGAGGGTGAAGAGGTTTTCAACAGCCCAGTGAATGGGCATTTTCTGAAAAAATGTTTTATTTGAGCCTTAGACGGCTCCTCTGTTTGTAAATATTGTCCTTTTTACCTTTGTGTATTTTATTTTTACATGTTTTCGGCTTAATAAGTGACTCCATAGCCCAATAGCAAGGCACTGAAGATGTGGAAGGAGTTCTTAGAGCATCGTAGTGATGACTCTATCCCCCATGGAGCCTAATGTTAGCAATATTTCTTGTCTCGGGATTAGGCGTAACCAGGTCTGCAGTTTGCACGGGAAGCACCCGAGCGTGACACGAGAGAATCCTGTTTTTAGCAGCAAGTCAAGCGAGCGGGCGAAGTTTTTCCATCGGGGGCCGAGATCCATCCATAGAAGCAGATCGACGGCCATCAGGTTTTCAAGGCTGACCAGTTTCCCGGGGTTTAGCAAGGGGAAGTTCCATGGGTCAAAATGAATCTGGACCGTCCGATCTCATTGGGACAAGTGGCAAGCCTGTCAGAATTCACAGATTGGGATTTCGAGGAGCAGGCACCCCTCGTTTCATGCATTTCAAAACCCCGAACCCCAAATTTCTGATAGCGCCCAGGATCAGGCCCATGGTTCTGGTGCCTGGTCATAAGAGAACAGGCCTGGAGGAGGGGCGCTTATGTTTTTCATTTGGCCACTCGGGCCCCGAAGCGTTGAGCTAAATCTCAGAAGGAAGGCATTGTGATGCTCCAGATGCCGATTCGACGTGAGATAAATCCCAGTACCTGTTGGAGATTAATGAAGAAAAGAGAGGGTGGTTCAAACCTCACCTCGCTCATTTATTGCAGAGTATGGAGGTCTCGGCCGAAAGTCTGCTCGGGAGGGTCCCTTGTACCATTTCTCCTCAGGGAATCCACGCTTAGTCTTCAACTCACCAAAAGAACCTGCACACGCCAAGTCAACAGTCAAAGGGTTCAGCTACCTCTGGCACGGTCCATGCCGAATTAAGGTAGTGTATGACAGAGCAATGCAGGTCAGATTTGATTGAGGCGACACCATCCATTGAAAGTTTTGAGATGCCTCTGCTGGGCGAAAGGAAGGAAAGAGTATACGTAGGCATTTTTTGTCATTTTGTAATGATCGATGGTTGAGAAGAGCTCCCTACTATAATGTTTTAACAGCTATTCTAGCTTTTGGTTTATGCATCTGTATAGGAGATTTCTTGTTTTATGACAGACAGATCTTCTTACTCCGTCTAATTTTGATTTCATGCTAAGAGAGTTCGTGAACGACTAACTCATGTGAATTATTGCAGTTCTGTTATGATAAATGATTTATCGTTGCATTATTGTATTCTCTGGTTTTTTGTATTTAAGTGCAAGAAGATCTTGCATTTGGATGTCTTCTTCTACAGTCTGTTAGGAACCTGTTGTTTATAACAGACCTCTGCTTTTCTATTATATAAATCTTCCACCTGTTCACCCTTTACTACAGCTCACTGTCTGAAATTTAAGCAAGACCTCACTTGCTCATACATATCTAGCCTGGTTTCAAAGTTGGAAAGCTATTGTTTTGAGTTTACCTCCATTCAATCACAATCTTTATACACAAATCGTGACCCAAACTGATGGGTGTCGGGCTCTGCTCCTGCGAGCAATCCAGGAGTGACTTCTGACGCTAACAGAATGATTGTTTCATATTTGAGTGTTTAAAGCGCTCAACTTAGTTGAATAAGCTTTCATCCTTTATGTTATACAAACAATATTCATGATCAAATATATACAAAAGTAGTCAAGTCTAATTTTCTATTTTGCACAATTTAGTTGATATTTTGAAACTCATAACCAGAGAACAGCTCCTTTAATCACAAAGGATTAGTCATCTGAAAAGAGTTTGTTTGCAAGATGGCACATTTTTAAGAAATGGTGATCAATTTTTTATTTGAGTCTCTACCATAGGAAATTCAAGTTTGAGTCAATTGATTGAAGAAGTTGATTTTTGTTTGTGAGTCTGGCTTTGATTGATTGATTTTTAGTAGAAATCCATAAGAAATTTCAAGACTAGTTCTACACATATTGTGTCTATGTATCGCAAGTTTACTTACTCAGATTGATAATAAATGTTGAGGAATCTAGACCACTAGATCAACGCAACAATATGCACCAAAATTTTGAGAAGGATTGAAGTTCAAACCTATTTAGAAGGGTCTTGGTGCTCTAGGTATCCTTTGATTGATGAAGCATAACGATTCCATATTCTCCTCTTCTCCTCGAAATGTAGCTTTTAATCCTGGTAGAGAAGTACATTTATCAGTTGCATGATATTCTTCACAAATACTACAAACATCTATGAGGTATAAAGGGCACTCATTCCTAGGATGCATCTTGGTGCATTTAGGGCAATAAATAGCTAATAAATTTTTTGCTTTCTCCTGTTTCTTCTTAATATGAAAGGTATCCATTTCCATGGCTAAATAATGCAAAATATCAGTTTTTATATCTTCTATTAACCCTCCTAATTCCTTTTTTATATGGACTGCAGGGTTAGAATATTGAGGTACCATTTCTACCTTTCTTCCTTGAGGATCTGGAATGGTTCTTGAAGGTTTTCTTTATATCATCATATCCCATATGGTAGATATCTCTGTTAAATAGGATATTTAGTGTTTCCATGAGTTCCTCTCTTACTCATCTAAGTAAGACAAGCTTGAGTGAATCCTCATCTAGAGTGCAGTTGTGAGCTCTTTTATAGCTTAGTTGAAATCTCTCTTCAAAGTCTTCTAGAGATTCGTCAATGCCTCGAGTCATTCTGAAGAGCTCATATCTTGTGTCCCTTTCTCTGCAATAGCCCCTATACTTTTCACTGGAGGTATTCTTCATTTGATCCCAACTTGTGATGTTTTCCTTCATGCTCATGAACCATATTAAAGTTGAATCCTTCAGAATAGAAGGAAAAAGTTTGGGCTTTTGTTCATTTGTAGTATAATCATATGTTCTGCATATAACTGCAAACTCAAACAAGAAGGTGTCAGGATCCCCTAAAGCAAGACCATGGAAATGAGGCAAGGCAGAAGGATTAATATTTTTCATCTTAGTTTCTCCATTGGTTTTCCTTATAGGAAACTCAAATACTTTTATCATCTCTTCTTAACCAACCATGGTACAAGGTGATGGAGATTAACCTTTGTCTAAAAGGTTTTCATATTCTCTAGCTTCCCTTTCCAAGAAACTTTCAAGTGTTTCAGAACCAATTTATGGATTACTTGGACCTGTTTTCAGGGTGGAGATTTTTGGTAAAAAAAATATTTTCTTATCTCTAGGTCGAGTCATTCATACATGTAAAGGAAATGAAGCTATTTTTTTGTTTTCTTTTCATATAATAATAAGATGCAAAGAATCTGACAAGGATCTATCAATACTCACTCACAGTGAAAGCACTTAGGATTTTATACTACAGAAATTCTATAGTGAGGTTGGCCTTGTGATTGGCGTATCGTTCCTACTCCTCCAAGTCACAATAGAATAAAATAAATGTGCAATATTTAGTACCTCCCCAACAACGGCACCAAAAAGTGGTGGGCCCGTGAATAGTAGCAATAATGCTACCACCTCATTGTCTTATTACTTTAGTTGTCAACCCAGGGTTCATACAAACTTAAGAGGTGTTGTGCAAAGTATATATAGAATGCACTAATAACAGTCTAGGTCTCAGGATCAAAGGGAATAATGCATGAAATTTATGCAGGAATCTTAATTGCAGAAAAGACTTTAAGCTACTTACATTAATAAATGCATATCAACTTGAAAGAATAGTTGATCTATATTCAGTAAAAGAGATCTAGTCTACTGGCATGGAAGAAAGCACATTGATCTATGAAAAGAATAATTTGATTATAAAGCATGGAAAATAATTCTATTGCATGATAGGAAATTGCATCAAAGAAGATGAGCTATTTTGTAATATACCATATATAAAAAGTATGCAGAATAGAAATAAAATGATAGAAATGGTAGGATAGCAGTAATATAACCAGCATAATCTCCACAATAACACATAAATGATATAAGAACAACAACAGAAATAGCACTTTGATTCAGAAAGAAATGTTCACGAGCCTCTTCGAGGGGGCAACCTCCAATCAAGCAGCACTCTGTTACAATAATCTCCAAGCTAGGGTTTTCATGCCCTCAACCCTTATTTATACTAAATATGTCTATCAAGAGAAGCATCTAGACGAAGATCCTTCTAGAAGTGGAAGCTTCTATTAGGTCTTATTACATCCACCTTATTCTATTTTATTGAAAGGCCTTATTAATATTAACCTTTATTACATCCAAATATATTGCTCTACCTATGTGCGGGTTAGGACCCTAACATGTCCGCCCCCTTAAAAACAGCCTTGTCCTCAAGGCTTGAGATGTGGAAACCGCTGCAAAATGGTAGTTGGTTCCAAAGTGGCATCTACTGGAGTTGTATCTTTCCACTGGACTAGCACTTCCTTGATGGTTCTCTGATGCAGGGGATGCTCACGTTGGTCCAAAACTACTTCTGGCTATAGCCAAATGGATCCTTCTTCAGCTAACTCGAGAAGGTTGGTTTGAATTTGGCACCTAGTTCCAATCATCTTCTTTAAGCATGAAACATGAAAAACAGGATGTAGCTTCGACTGACTGGGCAGAGCTAACTGATAGGCGACTTGTTCCACACGCTTGAGAACTGTATTAGGACCATAAAATTTGGGCGCTATCTTCTGACAATGCTCGGCCTTGAGGGAAGTTTGCTTGTATGTTTGCAGTCGCAAAAACCCTTGATCCCCTTCTATAAATTGACGTTTAGAGCGACCTTGATCTTCTTGTTGCTTCATGTGATTATGTGCCATGACCAAGTTCTCTTTGAGGGTACAGAGAATATCCTCTCAAATTGTAAGTGTTTGGTCAACCGCCTGGACCTTCAAGGTACCCGGTAAGTATGAGAGAACTGAAGGTGGGTTATGTCCATATGCCGCTTCAAAAGGGGTCATGCATGTAGTTGTATGGTAGGAAGTGTTGTACCACCATTCAGCTAGGGGTAACCATTGAGCCCACTGATTTTTCTTTTTAGAGGAAAAACACCTCAGATATGTTTCCAAACACTTGTTGACAACTTTCGTTTGACCATCAGTCTGGGRATGATAAGTTGTGTTGAGATGCAATTGGGTGCCCTGTAGCTTGAACAGTTCTTGCCAAAAATTKCTTGTGAAAGTTGGGTCACGATCARAAACAATAGAGTGCAGCATGCCATGAAGCTTGAAGACCYGGTCCATGAAAATTTGAGCCACCGTGGATGCAGTAAATGGGTGTTGAAGAGCGCAGAAATGAGCATACTTGGAAAGGCGATCCACAACCACCATTATGACTGATTTATTTCCTGATTTGGGTAAGCCTATAATAAAGTCCATAGAGATATCCTTCCAAATAGTAGGTGGAATCGGAAGCGGTTGTAGTGTGCCCGGAGATTTGACTGTTTCTCCCTTGTTGCGTTGACACCCATCACATTCAACAAAAAAATTACGGATTTCATGTTTCATATCATCCCAGAAAAAAGAACGTTTGACCCTGTCATAGGTTTTGGTGAACCCGGAGTGCCCCACTGATGGTGTAGCATGAAGCTCATAAAGTACCGTGGATTTAAGCTTTGATTGTTACTTAAATACAAACGACCTTTGTATCGAAGCTCATCCTAGAGCCAAGAGTACCCTGGGGTAGCTGGAGCATTGGTCTGCAATTGCTGGAACAGATGTGAACTTTTTGGATCTTGTAGCCATTCCTCGCGAACATCTTGGAGCCAATCTGGTACAATGAAGGAAAGAGAAAAAAGGGATGCTTCTTCTTCATATTTTTGGGACAGTACATCTGCCACTACATTGTCTTTGCCTTTCTTGTAAATGATCTCATAATCATATCCAAAGAGTTTAGTCACCCATTTTTGTTGCTCCGAGGAGGAAATGCATTGTTCCAGAAAGTACTTAAGGCTTTGATGGTCTCTCTTAATTTGGAAACGCTACCCGAAGAGATAAGGGCGCCACAGATCAACGGCATGCAGAATAGCCAACATTTCCTTTTCATAGATGGGTTTGCCTAGATTCCTTTCAGATATTTGCTTGCTGGTGAAGGCCAAAGGTCGACCCTCTTGCATAAGGACAGCATCGATTCCTTTCTTTGAGGCATCAAAATCCAACACAAAGGTCTTTGTGAAATCAGGAAGGGCCAGAACCGGAGTGGTGCATGTAGTGCACCTTTTCAGCTACCATGGCTTAATTGCTAATAAGAGAAGACTATAACACCCCACTATACACGATTCGTACAGGTAATATATGATCCATAAGCTCTCAACAATTAAACACATTCAATGCTCAAAGTACACATATTATTTACTGCTATAATTAATAATCCATAGCGTTTCATAATAATTCATATACACAGCAGAAATCATGATAACATAAGTAGTAGAGTCATGCAAAAACATGATTAAGGCATAATCATATACTTATCTTTTAACAGTGGTAGAATCCACCAACCAAGTGCAGGCCTTCCACGAACCTCCCAGCCTTAGACCGCACTGCTCATCAGCTCAGCAATGGGTCACCCCTGAGCTGGGACTAAGTTCCACCCCTAGACAAGAAATCCTAGTCTAGTCTGAGGTTACAGGGAAAACAGCACATAAAATCTGGAAGGATTCTTCCCAGGATGCCATCTTACGCCCACTACTAGCAGACTCTCATTCCCCACATGTCTGTTCCGCCCAGGAGTATACACCTTCACAAGCACAGTCCATCGGTGCTAACCTCCCTCTCTGGGTCTCGGCAAGAGGCTGGATTAGGAAGTCTCAAAGCCTGAAGCTGGTGCTGGATACTCTCTGGAAGAAACCTCTTCCAACAACATCCACCTCCCTCACCTAGAGAGAGATCACACACAGGCTCAATCACAACTTGCACTGGCCATCAAGCCATGTACAGTCCAGCTCTGCATGGTCACCATAGCCAACTGGAAATACAAACACGGCCTCTCAACAGGCTCAACAATGGCTCGAGGCCTCACAGTGATGGCTCACATGAATTCCTGATAAGTAATTCCCGCAGGGGTCAACATAGTCTCCATGACTCAGAACGGAGGGTGAGATCGGCTCTTCAAAAACAACACAGGCTTTCTCACTGGTTCAACAATGGCGGAATTGTTCAGGGTCTCGGCTTTGGAACAGAGCCTCCACGCATAGGTTTGATTAGTAGGGCAGAGGGTATGCATGGACTATCAAAGACAATACCGGGTTCTCAATTCTCAGGAACGCACGAGGTATTCTTGCAGAGGTTGGGTTAGTCGTACTATTCAGTGCTCTCTACACGATCAGGTAGTCGGGTGGAATGGAGGAGCGAGAGCCTTCACGGCTTACCTCGTCTATTTTATTTGCATGCATTAGGGTGGACACTTGTCACCCTTGAAACTGCATGCGTTCCACTAGCACACGTCTCCCTTGCATGTTTCCCCCTTGCCATAAACTTAGGATAAAACATAAAATGCACATGTCTTTTGGGATAATATTAAAATATTATTCCCAAGCTTAAGCCCCCTAGGCTCAACACTTAGCCCATTTTCCCACCTTCAGCCCCTAATTCCTTGTCCACCCTATGGATGCTTAGTCCCCCTTCACTCATTCATCGTGGTCGGTCTGCACATGGCGGTGTTTATATTTTATTAATTGTTCTGCTTGATTACATATACAACAGTAGGCTCCTGGCCTTCAACACTCAGGCTCCCTGGCCTAACAAACACATAAGCCTCCAACTTATAAAAACTTGGCTCACTAGCCTATGAATCATAATTACAATTCCTTTCAAAACATGGTTTACAACGGGGCTCGGCCTTGGGGACACTACAATCCCCCTCCCCTTATTTTTGCACTATCCTCAGTGAAACTTTACACAGCATCTGCAGGCTTTTCAAAAAAATTCAAAAAGATGTGGGTACTCTGCCCACATAACATCTGCATGCTCCCATGTCGCATCCTCAGGACCGTACCAGGTCCGCTGGACCTTTACAAGCTCTATATCTCGATTCCGGAGCTGTTTGCTTTTCCTGTCCAATATGCGCACAGGATGCACTTGTAGGACACCTTCTGGTTCTACCTGAATCACATTCCAATCGATAACATGATTAGCATCAGGTACATATTTCTTGAGTAGTGAAACATGAAACACATTATGTACAGTCATAGATGCAAGTAATGCAACCATGTATACAACTGGCTCGATCCTTTCCAGGATCTCAAATGGCCCACAAAATCTTGCTGCCAACTTGGCGCAACTTCCCAACTTCAGGGAACTCCTGTTAGTTTTCACTTTCAGGAAAACATGGTCACCCACTTTGAATTCTCTATGGGTTCGGTTACTATCAGCGTAACTTTTCTTCCTATCCTGGGAAGCTTTTAGATTATGTTTAATTTTTATCATTTGATCTTCCATCTCTTTGAGCAGCTCAGGCCCAACTACTGCTCTGTCAGCTAGATTATCCCAGCTCACTGGAGTGTTGCACTTTCTTCCATAAAGCGCTTCGAATGGGATCATCTTCAATGATGCATGATACTCATTATTGTAGGCAAATTCTACCAAATGCAGGTAGTCTTCCCACCTTGATGGTTTATCCATCACATACATTCTCAGCGTGTCTTCTATTACTCTGTTTACTCTCTTTGTCTGTCCATCAGACTCGGGATGATATGTTGTGATAAAGTTCATATTCGTTCTGAATCCTTTGAACAGTCCTTTCCAGAAATGTGAAGTGAATTTCGGGTCTCTATCAGACACAATTTTCTTAGGAATTCCATGCAAGTGTGCAACTTCTTTTAAGAAGATATCAGCAACATCTGCTGCCCTGTGGGTGGTTTTTAATGGAATAAAATGGGCAGCTTTAGTAAGCTTGTCCACCACCACCATGATTGAATCATGCTGCTTGCTTTTTCTAGGTAGTCCGATGATGAAATCCATTATTACCACTTCCCATTTCCACTCAGGAATGGGTAAAGGCTGCAGAAACCCTGCTGGGTGCCTGTGCTCAGCCTTCACCTTTTGGCACTCCATACATCTGGCGATGTATTCAGCGATTTCTTTCTTCAAACCCAGCCAAAAATAATGGCCTTTGACTGCTGCCATAGTCTTCTGATATCCAGGATGTCCAGCATAAGCCACATTATGCATCTCCTTTAGAATTGCCAGCTTCAATTCCCGGACATTGGGTACATACACTCTGTTTTTATACAAAAGTAAACCATCAGCTCCCAAGGTGTAACTTTCCTTGGGTTGTGGTTCTTCACACTGTTGTAGCTTTGCTACAAGACCTTTGTACTGCAAATCAGTATTTGCAGCTTCCAAAATTCTGTCTTTCATCTCAGTTCGGTACATGCTAATGGTTGCAGCATGTAATTTGTGCACTTTTCTGCTGAGTGCATCAGCCACCTTATTTTCTTTCCCTTTGATATGCTTGATATCAAAGTCATATTCGCACAGAAACTCCAGCCATCTGATTTTCCTGGCATTTAAGATCGGTTGATCAAATAAATACTTCAGACCGTTATGGTCTGTTCTCAACTCGAATCTCTTGCCCATGAGGTAATGTCTCCATTTCCGCAAGGCGTGGATGATTGCTGCCAGCTCTAAATCGTGAGTGGCATAATTCTTCTCATGCTCCTTTAAATTTTGGGATTCATAACAAACTACAAATCCCTCTTGGTTGAGAACTCCTCCCATCCCCTCCTTACATGCATCTGTGCACACTACGTAATCCTTGTTTGGATCCGCAATCTTCAGGATTGGAGCACTAGTTAGCAGCTACTTCAATCACGGGAAGTTGCTTTCACATTCTTTAGTCCATTGGAACTTCTTCTCCTTCCTTTGCAAGGAAGTGATAGAATGAGCTATCCTTGAGAATCCAACTATAAACCTCCTATAGTAACCTGCCAGACCCATAAAAGATCTAACTTCTGCCACATTCCTTGGCGCTGGCCATTCTCGACAGGCCTGTACCTTCTCAGGATCCACAGTGATCCCTTCTTCAGATATAATGTGTCCCAAGTAATGGATATGCCTTTGGTAAAAAGAGCACTTGCTCAGTTTTGCGTACAGCTGGTGTTCTCTCAACACCTACAGCACCATTCTCAGGTGTTTCTCATGTTCTTCCTATGTCTTGGAATACACCAAGACGTCGTTCAGGAAGACTATGACAAACTTGTCCAAATAATTTCTGAACACTCCATTCATTAAGCACATGA
>ML836235.1:17114-40033 GCA_009831015.1 Picea engelmannii
CCAAAATTCCTAGACATCCAAAAACCTAACCCTAGGAGATGAAGCGCCAAAAGTCATGTGGGCCCCGTTTGGGTAAGTGAGTACATCAACTTCCCGGGGTCGTAACTTTTGCATACAATCTCCGTTTTAGGCGTGTGATAGCTTGTTAGAAAGGTATTGTCGAGGAGATTCATTTGGAAAAACCTCAATCTCGAAAAACCTTCATTTGGACCCTCAAAATGGCCCCGGAAGTTAAAACCTGCTAAAAATAGTAAATTGCCAAAATGGCCAGAACACTTTTTTGAGCCATTTGGAAAAGGTGGGTGGCCACCGATATCCACCTGGATCATGACGAGTCTGTAATTTTATTAGAAAAAACTCTAAAATTTCACTTTCGGGAGCTAGGGGATATTTTTCAAAGCATTCTAAGCTGTTGAAAGATGTCGCTTTCGGTAGCTAAAATGACATGTGCAAGGCCCTCTAAGCTGTCGAAAGAACAAATTCAGCTAACGGTCAGACTGTCCCATCGGACTCTCAAACCACCATCAGTACACAGCATCATCATCTCAAGTGCTGTCGAAATTGACTAGAATTAGATCATGATGCGATTTGGGCAAGTGATTGTTTGTATGATATGATTATTTAGTGAGATCTATTTAACCCTAATATAGTAGATCTGATCACCATAAGCTCGTATCATTCGTTTTACCTGATCTATCACATGGTGTCTATCCTGATCGAATGATGTAGTCATCATTATGATTTGATTTTCATTCTATATTAAGGGTTTGTTATAAAAATTCTCATCCAATCTATTCCCCATACCACGCATGATCCAGATTATTTTCGGCATGAAATGCGAGCAGAGATATAATAAAGAAATGCACAGAGATATCGCAGATATTCAATAAGATAACATAAATGTATCAAAGATGCAACCATAAACACAGAGATAAAGTAATACACGATTTTTATTAATGAAAGAAATGTACAGAGACTATAAAAATACAGAGTGAAAGACTCGCTAGAATGGTGGAAGCTTATCTCTGAGAAGAGATGTGAAGGCTACTCGCATTCGCAAGAAGATGATGACAATGAGTCTTTGAAGGCCTTTTTACAATAAACAGGAATGCCAAAAACCCTAGACATCCAAAAACCTAACCCTAGCAGATGAAGCATCAAAAGTCATGTGGGCCCCGTTTGGGTAAGTTAGTACATCAACTTCTCGGGGTCGTAACTTTTGCATACGATCTCTATTTTAGGCGTATAATAGCTCGTTGGAAAGGTATCATTGAGGAGATTCATTTTGGTGGCTCAATCATGACTTTGTATATCATTGAGAACCTTGATATTGAAAAACCTTCATTTAGGCCCTTAAAATGGCCCCGGAAGTTAAAACCTGCTAAAAATAGTAAATTGCTAAAATTGTCAGATAACTGTTTTGAGCCATTTGGAAAAGGTGGGTGGCCACCAATATCCACTTGAATCAATGCATCCTTCCTCTGTTCAATTTTTGATTTTCCCTCTATCAGCGACACTTTGTTTCCCCAATCCCGATTCCATTGTATTGCAGGTGTTGATATTTGTTTTGCAGATGAAGAAGGGGGGAGCTCTGCTCAGGAATGAACTAAATGATATAACATATTTGGAATATCACCTTGAGATTTTCCAGATGTTTAGATATGCTGGTTGTTATAGATACTATGAAAAACTACAAGGTTTTCACCAAGGAGTGGTTGAGGCATTTGCATTGACCTTTGATGGAGCCAAGGACAGAGTTGGAACAATTGAGGTACAGGTTAATGAAGCCATTATTGCAGCAACAACAGAGATGCCTAGGACTGGTGAAAGATGGTTCAAATCAACCATTACTAAAGACATTGAATGCAGATCTTATCTCAAGCCTAAGAATAAATGTATCACCTGGAAGAAAGATATCCCTAGATCCTACTTGGAAGAAAACTGGAAACATTTGCTCAAAGCAATTCAGGTATACATCACATGTGAAGGCATATATGGTAGAGTGATGTTCTACCATTTCAAGCTTATGAACCACTTCACAGGTAGATTCCCTTTGAATCTGCCCTTCTACCTTCATAGAAGCTTGACAAAAATGACACACCAGGTCCAGGCCAAACCTCGCAAGGTGCAGGTTAAGCTCTCCCATCATAGCCTCATCAAAATCATAGTGCTTGAAGAATTGCAGAGGAGTAATAAGACTTGGGAGCATCTTCTTTTTTGGGGAGAATTTGAACCAGAACCCCAACCCAAGGGAAAAAAGAAGACTTTATCCACCAAATCTTTAACACCACATAGTAGTAAAAGGAAGAGAAGAGCCATTTCCCCAACAATTGTAGAGGAGCCAGCCTTTTCTTCGAGGTCCAAGAGAGCTAAAAAGAAGCTTGATTTTAGTCAAGCTACAGAAGGGAAAGATGGTGCCCCTGACAAAAATTACCTGAATCTTCCTTATACAGATTCAGAGGAGGATTTAGAGTCAGTGGAAGGAGAGGTTCTTGATCAAGCTGCTCTTGAAGAAGCACCTTTTTCACCAAAGGTTCCAGACCTGGATATTCCTGAAGCATCAACAAGAAAAGTAGAGAATTTAGCATCAAGAAAGATCAAAAAGATTGAAAAGGAAGTCAGGGAGCTAAGACTTCTAGAAAGGGTGGTTAAATCCCAAAATGAGACTATAAAATAGACATCATCAAAGGTAAGAGATTGTTTCGAAAGGCTTGCTAAAATGCATATTAAATTGGAAAAAAGGAATCAAAGAGTGCTTAAAGAAAACAAGAAGTTATACAAGAGGGTCAGATGTTTGAAAACTAAATTGGTGCTCAAAGATGCCAAGCTCATAGCACATCTTAGCTTAAAAGATCTAGCAGAGGCTGCAAAAAACCTAAATGAAAAACCTTCAAGCTCAAAGCTCTGAAAGAATTCTAGATTTTGAAGTATTGTGAAGTTTTTGTAAGCCTGCGGTTTCAGAAGCTTATTCGTTTTCCTCAAGGCGTTGTTAGCTTTCGAAAGCTCTGCTTTTGGCAGCTAATCCCACTCTGTTTTAAACCTGTAAGCCATCGAAAGTGCAGAAAATGGCAGAATGTTCATCTTTTTTCTCATATCGAAGGTTTTTGGTTTCAGATCATTTGGAAGGGGTTCCAAACAAAAGATAAAAATTAAAGGAATACAGATCATCATCACTTCCCAGTTTTTGAGGCAGATGGTAAGGAAAGAAGGTTAAGTGGCTTTTCAATTTTTGGTCAAAACCTGCTTATTTGTCAAAACAGGATTTTGAAATGCCTTGTCATCACTTGGAAAGTTATTGAAGATATCAGATAGTGTTGAATGCTGTCGAATATTGTTGAAGATCTAGTTGATAAGGGTTTGACCCTTAAATCAAGACTAGATTTGACATATCATACTAGTTTTGATTTTATTCTATTTTAAGTATTTCAGATCCATTTTTATAGGATCTTGAACTGTTATGTAAAGGCTATAAAGCCTATGAATTTTAAGAAAAAATGTGTGGGACTTGGGATGACCAAAAAATGTAAAAAATGATCACAGGTTTTAATTCACTGTAATGAATTAATACAAAGACTTTATTTCCAGATTCTTGTGTCATTTTTCTGTGGTGAAGTGCTTCTGATGTAAATTGTTATTTTCTTGTTTATCTTTCCCCATTTCTTATAAGAAGAGTATGGTCAGGATTTTTCATGGACACCTTGATTTGGCTTAAAGACAATGTTTATGTTTTCTTCTGAAGATTGAATGCAGAATTCAGATAAGCCTTGCTCTGCATTCAAAATGATCCCTGATCTTTTCCTCTCTCCATCTTACAAATTATAAGAATCCGCTGATGTGACTATCTTGCCTGGTTATATATGTCTCTATTATCTATTCATTCAATCGTCTTTGATCTTTGACTCCATTTTGCCCAATGGTTCGTTTTATTTCTCAACCAAAACAATTCAAAATCTATAAACAAACCCATGTTCTGCATAACAAGCCTAATATCTCATCTCAAGAAAGCTATATCATACAGAGAGATCCCTCTCTATGTCTTGGAGGGATAGATCCTTGACTCGAAGTGGTTTTGTGGTTACCCCTGCCGATTTCCTCCTTAGCTTGGGAAATTACAGGGTGATAACATAATGGCAACCATACAGGGGAACTTTCCCCAGTAGTACAATTCAAAGTTCCAGATCTGATCACTGATAGTGGACAGGGACCAGACATAAGAAGGCCGAGATTATTCACCTAGCGACTCCAATCTCCAGATCAGTTCCAATTTGAAGAATCCACTGGAGGAAGGACTTGAAACATGGCAAGACAACCTGGAAAGATCAGGTATTCAAACTCAAATTGTATCCAAGTTGGCTTTATCTGTAACTGTATTCTTTCCTATTATAATCCCGGTCGAGAATTAATTGCTGATTCTCATAATGATCATGATCAAGCTGAAGAACCTCAAAAGATTTAGCCTTTACAGATAGCTATGGTATACACTCCCATATATGTAGATAGTCCAGTGAGACACAAATATCATGCTTCATCTCCTCCCATGGTTGAAATTCCAGTTAACCATCAGCCCTTTTCTTTATCTCCTATAGCTGCAAAGATCCCAGATAGATACAAGCCCCTAGAATTGCCTCCTATTCTCCATGACTTCCCTGCCAATTATAACAATAAGCTACCCAGATTTTATGGAGAGGATTCCAATATCACTGTTGAAAAACACATCCATAGGTTTGAATATTTCTTTGACCTTTATGAGGTTGAAGATGACAATGTCTATATCAGGATGTTTTCCTTGTTTTTGCAAGGTAAAGTTAAAAATTGGTTTAAAAACCTTCAAGCTGCAAGCATTATAGTTTTTCATCAGTTCATGCAAGTTTTCTTAGATAGATGGGTGATCATAGGAAATAGTTTCCTTATCCTAGAAGAGTATGACCACTTGAAAAGGAATCCACGAGAGACAGTACAACAGTTCTCAACTAGGTTCAATAAGGTATATCATTCAATACCTGTGGATGTAAGGCCACCTACTAGTTTAGCTCAATTGCATTACCCAGATGACTTTGATCCAGAAATGACATTCCAATTAAGAGAAAGAGACATTGCAACCCTTGAGGAAATAAAAAATGTTGCATTTGACGTAGAATCTAATTTGTGGTACAAAAGGTCCAAGCTAAGAACAGAGGAAAAGGCTAGAACTGAAAAGAAGCGGATGGCACCTTCAGAAGTGAAGCTAGATGTCCTGACCAACACTGAAAAAGAGATATTGCAGGAAATTAGTAGTAGAGAGGAACTTGCTGTTCAAAGACCTCATATCCCACTAGTTCCAGAAACAACAAAGGTCATTATTCCCAAAAAGTTTGCAGCTCAACCATGGTATCAGGGATTGGAAAATGATAGTTTCATGTACTCAATTCAGGATATATTCGAAGATGAAGTTCAAAATCAGAAGATGGATGAAGATTCTCCTAATATGATATGCATGTTCAATGGATTTTCATCCATGGATGATACACCCAAGCTTGATTGCTAAGATGACAATTATGATCATAATGCAGAAAGTCTTGGGGTAAGTGGACAAAATTTACTCTTGTACTTCTCTTCTTTTAAATTTTTGAAGGAAATTTCTGAACAAGTGGTAAATATCAAAAGGTAAATTTTTTGATGAGATAGTGAAGGATGTTAGTGTTGAGAAAGAGGCTATTTTAGATCTAGGATTACAATATCCAAGTTTCTCTAATTTTCAAAGTTCAGGGAAAAATTCAGAGCCCAAAACATAATTTGAAAATATGGAATGTAATTCTTTACCATTAGAAGTTAATTCACTTCAAATTTTGAAGGAGGAAGGCGCATAAAATTTTCAAGAAAATGCAAACTTCCTGCCCCTATGTTTTGCCTCGCTCATGAGAAAACATTGCCAACAGATTGTAAATAGTAAGAATGAGGAATGTTCTAATGCATCAGTTGAGGAGAACAAGGATGATACGAAAGATGATCCAAAGGTACAACCACTAAATATTTTTGAAGGTCAAATATTAGATGAAATCCCGAAGCCTGAAACAGGTGATGTGCTAATCCATTTTGATTCACTGCCTCTGTGCTTTAATTCATTTCAAATTTTGAGAGGGAATCCTAGTCAGATTCTATTTGAAAGTCATAGTGTGAGCCATGAAGTACCATTAGAGCCAATGCCACCATTATCTAAATCATTTTATGACCCGATAGCTGATATTCTGGATAATGTGTGTTTTCAAAGTCTGGTTTCATTTACTCCTAATGAATTAAAAAATTGTTATGATATGGATATGATCATACAGTCTTCCCCACTGGCTGGTTCAATAGAAATATCAGTGAAAAACCCATAAGATGAAATGAAAACATATCTTGAAATGTTTGAAGACTGGAAGACCTCACGAGCAACACAAGGTCAGGAGATGGAATGGACTGATTGCAAATGCCAAGAAACAAATCAGGTCTATTTGGATCCTATAGGTAGGTACATGGAGAAATTTTTCGTGGAAGGTCCACAACACATTTTCAACAGTTTAGTGGTTTTTCAAATTGATCAATTTTCATGTAAGGGAGATCAGGATAGAAATCCTTATCACATATCATTACCAGATCTACATCTGAGTTTGGGGAAAATCAGTGTAAGAGCCCGGGTTTCAGATCCCATTTTTGATTGGTTATACTGGATGTCTCATATTGATTAGGATCAAGCATTCTCAGGATTAGAATAGGGTGTATGTATATAAATAAGATCATCATATCAACATTTTTATCATATTTACCATATGCAAATAAGGTTGTTGGGAAAGTATGTGGTTTATTTTGTTTTATGTTTTACTTCAAAGACTCAATCAAGGTCAGAATGAATAATCAGCTGATATCTAGTCACTAAGGTGCATGACAGATCAAAATACGGGTTGTGGGATCAACCCAATAGATAAGGCATTGATTTACTAATATGGAGAGATGGGATTCTTGAAACCTCCATCAGGAGCTTCCATCCCCAATTGGAGCCTATGTTAGTGTACTATAATGATAGGAGACCTGATGCTTCAGATATTATTTGTGGGTCTCATGATGAAGTTCCTAGCTTGCTGGTCATGTTGTCTCTTGAAATAAATTTTCCAAGTTATTGTCATTAGGTGATAGGATGGATCATTAGATGAAAGATTTTTTGTTATTCTTGAGTTAAGTGTCTTTAATATGAGTTTTAGACTTATATTTTCAAGAAGTGATGAGTCTGTACTTTTATTAGAAAAAACTCTAAAATTTCACTTTCGGCAGCCAAGGGCTATTTTTCAAAGCATTCTAAGCTGTCGAAAGCTATCGATTTTGGTAGCTAAAATGGCATGTGTGAGGCTCTCTAAGCCGCCAAAACCATAGAGTCAGCTAACGGTCAGACTGTCCCATCGGAATCTCAAACCGCCATCAGTACACAACATCATCATCTCAAGTGCTGCCAAAATTGACTGGAATTGGATCACGATATGATCTGGTCAAGTGATTGTTTATCTGATATGATTATTTAGTGAGATCTATTTAACCCTAATCTAGTATATCCGATCACCATAAGCTCGTAGCTCGTATCATTCATTTTACCCGATCTATCACATGGTGTCTGTCTTGATCGAATGATGCAGTCATCATTATGATCTGATTTTCATTCTATATTAAGGGTTTGTTATAAAAATTCTCATCCAATCTGTTACCCATAACACGCATCCTTCCTCCACTCAATTTCTAATTTTCCCTCTATCAGCACCACTTTGTTTCCCCAAGCTTGATTCCGTTGTATTGCATGTGTTGATATTTGTTTTGCAGATGAAGAAGGGGGGAGCTCTGCTCAAGAAGGAACTCAATGATATAACATATCTGGAATCTCACCCTGAGATTTGCCAGATGTTCAGAGATACTAGTTGTTAAAGATACTATGAAAAACTACAAGGTTTTCACCAAGGAGTGGTTGAGGCATTTGCATTGACCTTTGATGGAGCCAAGGCCAGAGTAGGAACAATTGAGTACAGGTTAATGAAGCCATTGTTGCAGCAGCAACAAAGATTCCTAGGACTGGTGAAAGATGGTTCAAATCAACCATTACTAAAGACATTGAAGTCAGATCTTATCTCAAGCCTGAGAAAAAATGTATCACTTGGAAGAAAGATATCCCTAGATCCTACTTGGAAGAAAAGTGGCAACATTTTCTCAAAGAAATTTAGGTATACATCACATGTGAAGGAAGATATGGTAGAGTAATGTTCTACCATTTCAAGCTTATGAACCCCTTCATAGGTAGATGCCCTTTGAATCTTCCCTTCTACCTTCATAGAAGCTTGACAAAAATGACACACCAGGTCCAGGACAAACCTAGCAAGGTGCAGGGTAGGTTCTCCCATCATAACCTCATCAAACTCATAGTGCTTGAAGAATTGCAGAGGAGTAATAAGACTTGGGAGCATCTTCTTTTCTGGGGAGAATTTGAACCAGAACCCCAACCCAAAGGAAAAAAGAATACTTTATCCACCAACTCTTTAACACCACAGAGTAGTAAAAGGAAGAGAAGAGCCATTTCCCCAGCAATTGCAGAGGAGCCAGCCTTTTCTTCTAGGTCCAAGAGAGCTAAAAAGAATCTTGATTTCAGTCAAGCTACAGAAGGGAAAGCTGGTACCCCTGACAAAAAAGTCTTGAATCTTCCTTATACAGATTCAAATGAGGATTTAGAGTCAGTAGAAGGAGAGGTTCCTGAGCAATATGCTCTTGAAGAAGCACTTTTTGCACCAGAGGTTCCAGACCTGGAGATTCCTAAAGAATCAACAAGCAAAGAAGAGAAGTCAGCATCAAGAAATATCAAAAAGATTGAAAAGGAAGTCAGGGAGCTAAGACTTCTAGAAAGGGTGGTTAAATCCAAATATGAGACTATCAAACATACATCATCAGAGGTAAGAGATTGTTTCGAAAGGCTTGCTAAAATGCATATTAAATTGGAAAAAAGGAATCAAAGAGTGCTTAAAGAAAACAAGAAGTTATACAAGAGGGTCAGATGTTTGGAAACTAAATTGGTGCTCAAAGATGCCAAGATCATAGCACATCCTGTCTTAAAATATGTAGCAGAGGTTGCATAAAACCTAAATGAAAAACCTTCAAGCTCAAAGCTCTGAAATAATTCCATTTTTTGAAGTATTGTGAAGTTTTTGTAAGCTCGCGGTTTCGACAGCTTATTCGTTTTCCTCAAGGCGCTATTAGTTGCCGAAAGCTCTACTTTCGACAACTATTCCCACTGTGTTTTATACCTGTAAGCCACCAAAAACGATAGAATGTTCATCTT
This sequence comes from Picea engelmannii, assembly GCA_009831015.1. Taxonomy (NCBI): domain Eukaryota; kingdom Viridiplantae; phylum Streptophyta; class Pinopsida; order Pinales; family Pinaceae; genus Picea; species Picea engelmannii. Next base: position 26,437 of record ML836235.1, read on the forward strand.
TTTACTCAGATTGAAGATTGTTGGTTTCAGATCATTTGGAGGGGGTTCCAAACAAAAGATAAAAATTAAAGGAATACAGATCATCATCACTTCCCAGTTTTTGAGGCAGATGCTAAGGCGAGAAGGTTAAGTGGCTTTTAAAATTTTGGTCAAAAACTGCTTATTTGTCAAAACAGGATTTTGAAATGCCTTATCGTCACTTGGAAAGTTATTGAAGATATCAGATAGTGCTGAATTCTATCAAATATTGTTGAAGATCTAGTTGATAAGGGTTTGACCCTTAAAGCAGGACTAGATTTGACATATCATACTAGTTTTGATTTTATTCTATTTTAAGTATTTCAGATCCATTTTTATAGGATCTTGAACTGTTATGTAAAGGCTATAAATCCTATGAATTTTAAGAAAATATGTGTGGGACTTGGGATGACCAAAAAATGTAAAAAATGCTCACAGGTTTTAATTGACTGTAATGAATGAATACAAAGACTTTATTTCTAGATTCTTGTGTCATTTTTTTGTGGTGAAGTGCTTCTGATGTAAATTGTTATTTTCTTGTTTATCATATCGTTTATCTTTCCCCATTGCTTATAAGAAGAGTATGTTCAGGATTTGTCATGGACACCCTGATTTGGCTTAAAGACAATGTTTATGTTTTTTTCTGAATATTGAATGTAGAATTCAGATAAGTCCTGCTCTGCATTCGAAATGATCCCTGATCTTTTCCTCTCTCCATCCTACAAATTATAAGAATCCGCTGATGTGACTGTCTTGTCTGGTTATATATGTCTCTGTTATCTATTCATTCAATCGTCTTTGATCTTTGACTCCATTTTGCCCAATGGTCCTTTTTATGTCTCAAGCAAAACAATTCAAAATCCATAAACAAACCCATGTTCTGCATAACTAGCCTAATATCTCATCTCAAGAAAGCTATATCAGACAGAGAGATCAATCTCCGAGTCTTGGAGGGCTAGCTCCTTGAATCGAAGCAGTTTTGTGGTTACCCCTGCCGATTTCCTCCTCAGCCTGGGAAATTACAGGGTGATAACAGATCCAATATCTAGGGAAGATGTCGAAGCATCGCTAGATCTACGGTTCTCATTAATTCGCAGCTTCGACATTCGGGGGTTTTGGCCTTATGACAACTCTATTCTCCTGAAGTAGGAATTCGCCGAAGTGTTATAAACCAATATTTCCATTGGTTGATCGGACAGTTGGGAGGGGTTCTCAATGGACTCCCCAGATCCACGACTCACATTAATTTGAAACTACGATGTTCAAGGAATTTGGAGCTATGACACCCTTTGTACTCCATAAGTGGTCAACACCGAACTGACCTCGACGTAAATCCAATGGTCAGGGGGGCTCCCAAATACCCTCGGATCTACGGTTCACATTACTTCATGACCGGTAAGTGGGTCAAGATTTAACGGTCACGGTTAAGAAACCGCCAAACGTCGGTCCACCTCTCAGGTAACCATAACAACAAGTTTCCTTCAGCTGGTTTGAGAGTGGTAAGGTCGTAACACCCTGGAGCTCTGAAATCCTGGAGTACTGAAGCCAGAAATGCTTAGATCCTTTCAAGCCTAGTGCAGTGTTCCCGAGCCTTGGTCATATGGATCCCCAGTAAATTCTCATGGGTTGCACGCTTAACTCTTTGCCATGATTTGGTTAAGTCCATGGACATGAGCTCTTGGTCACATCGACGAAGGGTTTGAAGGAAACACCCTCCCTCCACAAAGCTTAAATTTGGAAATCCTACGAAGGTGAATTTGAGGGGATTGACAGGACTGGAGTATTCCCACTAAATATACCCCAACTCTTACATTACAAAGTCATTCCTTGGGAAAAATCCCCTTAAGGATCTTCCAATCAATATAGGGATCAAAAACTTATTCTTTGATTCCTTTATGGATCGACGTCTAATAGTTCTCCTGCTGCTAAGCATAGGAAATTAGAAAACCATTCAAATGCAGGGATTTATAGAAGAATAATAAACATCATTAATAGTAATCAAATAATGCAAATCTTTCGTCACAAACATAGACATTCAATCCTTAATTCAATTCTAATATGCAAGATATAAGAGTACTTATCAAGAAAACCAGATGCTGAAGAAACTACTGAGAGGGATGCATGTTTCCACCCAACTGTAGGCACAACCACTCCTGAACGGATTTATCGTTGGACACCCCCTATCTAAACCATGATGCTCTGGGAGAGACTCCTTCTTCTTGTTCAATGACAGTCAGGGATGAAGGTTACTCTCCTCCTCCCATAGGAACTTAGAAAATAGTTTTCTCTATACCAAGCAAGGAGACCTGCAACGAGTACTTCCACAATCACTTGTACTCTCTACAACCCCGTTTATCAACTTGGACTGAAAACATTGCCAGCATATTCTTGCACCCATAACGAATTTATTTCTCAGTTCTCCTTCGAATCAGAGAGATGCAAGAACTCTCCACACTTTGGGAGATTGATATCTCCACTCTTCTTCCTCTCTGATCCATCTCTACCCACGAAATCCCTTCCTTTATTTCCTTCCTCAACAAGATTGTGTGGGTTCATATGCCTAGTTCGTGGTCAGGTCAGAAAGTGTTTCAGGAGGGTACTATGACCATCTCCTCATTAACTCTTGAGGAGGGCTTCCCAATTACCAGCCTAACTGGTAATTCATTTCTGGGTCAGAGGAATTTTTTGTGTCTAAGTAATTAAATCCAGTAAGGTATTGGTCTGGTGGGTTTCATCTCAACCATTGTTGGTTCCCCTCACCATATCTCTCATAGCATCATGATCTACCTCGGAAAACCCCCTTCAGCAGTTATGCAACACTATCGATTTTTAATTAATAACATAAATACATACATTGCCTTTTATAACAAAAGGTTCATCAAATCTAACATTCACACATATTCAATCTGCCATAGTCTTTTGGCAAGTTATAGTTATATTTACAAGCTAGGGGAAACATGGGTATTACAATCCCCTCCCCCTTAAAGGAACATCGTCCTTGATTTTCTACCTACCGATGTGCTCTGTATGTATAGAAGTAAACAAAAATGGGTATGCATGTGTCATGGCATCCTCCATTTCCAATGTAGCTTCATCTGGACCAAAGTGTTTCCACTGCACCTTGACCTGTGAAATGGTTATGTTCCTAAGTGGGATTTCCTTCCTGTATATTATGCATTGTGGTTCTAGCAGGAATTCTCCCTCTGGTTCCACCTAAATCACAAACCAATCAATTATATGATTATAATCATTTACATATTTCTTTAGTAACGAAACATGGAAAACATTATGTGCCTTCACTGTGGGAGGAAGTGCTAGTCTATATGATACAAATCCCACTCTATCCAAAATTTCAAAGGGTCCACAATACCGAGGTGCCAACTTGGCACAAACTCCCATTCTCAAGGATATTTTTTTGGGTCTAACTCTGAGATACACTTGATCCCCTGCTTTGAACTCTATAGGAGTCATTTTTCTGTCTATATAGATTTTTTATCTATCCTGAGCTATTTTCATATTTTGTTTTATCTGAACTACTTGTTGCTCCATTTCTTTTAGCATATCTATCCCAATTTTAATTCTGTCTATTGGGTTATCCCAGCTGATTGGAATCTTGCATTGTCTACCATAGAGGGCCTCGAAAGGGCTCATCTTGAATTACTCTTGATATCCATTGTTGTAGGAAAATTCTACGAGTGGTAGGTAGTCTTCCCACTTCTTGGGTTGATGCATCACATGCATACTTAGCATGTCCTCTAACACTTGGTTTACCCTCTCTATTTTTTCATCGGTTTGAGGGTGATAGGATGTACTAAATAACAATTTAGCTTCAAAACCAACAAATAGAGATTTCCAAAAGTTTGAGGTAAATTTTGTATCTCGGTTGGATTTGATTTCCTTAGGCATGCCATGCAGTCTAAATATTTCTTTCATGAAAATATTGGCAATATTTATTGCCTTGAAAGTTGACTTGATGGGAATGAAGTGAGCAACCTTGCTCAATTTTTCCACCACTACCATGATGGCGTCATTCTGTTTGGTTGATTTTGGTAACCTTGTGATGAAATCCATGGAGATGGTTTCCCATTTCCATTTTGGGATTGGTAGGGGTTGCAAGAACCCTACTAGATGTCGGTAATTTTCCTTAACATTCCAACATTCTAGACATTTGGCTAAGTAATCAGCTATGTCCTTTTTCATTCCAGGCCAATAAAATAGTTTCCTAGTGGTTGTGATCATTTTCTGATAACTAGGATGACCAGCATATGGTATTTTGTGTAGTTAATCCATTATGAACCTCTTCAAGTTGTCACAATTTGGAATATACAACCTACCTTTGTAAGTTAGTAGGCCATCATTTAACAATTGATAACCCTCATACTTCATCCTTGTGGGCTCTTTCTCTAAGTATGATTTCAGAGTCTTGAAAAATGAATTTGTTTCTTGTGCACTTTTGACTCTATCCTTGACGTCCGTTTCAAAGGTTCTTACAACTGCCAAGTGCATCACTTTCATACTTATGCTAAGGCCATCAAGCACCCTATTTTATTTTCCTTTGATATTTTTGATTTCAAAATCAAACTCACTAAGGAGAGCCATCCATCTAGATTGTCTAGCATTGAGTTTTGGTTGATCAAACAAATATCTCAACCCACTATGGTCTGTCATAAGCACAAATCTTCTACCTAGGAGGTAATGCCTCCACATTTTTAAAGCATGTACTATGACATCTAATTCTAGATCGTGGGTCACATAATTGATTTTAATGTTCATTCAATTTTATGGATTCGTAGCAAATTACATGTCCTTCTTGCAAAAGGACTCATCCGAGTCCTTCCTTGCAGGAATTTGTACACACAAGGAATTCCTTGTTTGGGTCTGCAATCTTCAACACAGGTGCATTGGTTAGAAGGTATTTCAGCTCTTGGAATATCTCTTCACATTCTGATGTCCAAATGAATTTAACTCCCATTTTCAGAAGGGAGGTTATTGGGCAACCAATCTTGGAAAATCCCTTTATGATCCTCCTATAGTATCTTTCTAGGCCCATAAAAGATATGATATCAGATACATCCTTTGGGGTAGGCCAATGCATAATGGAGTTGATATTGTCAAGATCAACTTCCACTACTTCAGAAATAACATGGCCTAAGTAATGGACTTGTTTCTGGAAAAAGTCACACTTACTAAACTTGGCATAGAGTTGATGTTCTCTTAGCACTTGAAGAACTAGCTTGAGATGTTCTTCATGCTCTTCCCTATTCTTAGAATAGATTAGGATATCATCAATGAAAACCAATACAAATATATCCAATAACTTATTGAGTACATTATTCATTAAGCACGTAAAAGTGGCTGGTGCATTGGTAAGCCCAAATTGCACCACCACAAATTCATAGTGACCATATCTTGTCCTAAAGGTTGTGTTGTGGATGTCTTCATCCTTAATTTGGACCTGATGGTATCCAAACCTCAAGTCAATCTTGGAGAAAATTGTAGCACCCCTTAATTGGTCAAACAAGTCATCGATCCTTGGCAAGGGATAATTATTCTTAATGGTCATCTTATTGAGTTGTCTATAGTCTATGCACAACCTAAGTGTGCCATCCTTATTTTTCAAAAACAAGGTTGGTGCTCCCCATGGAGACACACTAGGAAAAATGTAGCATTTGTCCATCATCTCCTTTAGCTGTAGTTTGAGCTCAACCAGCTCTGGTGTACTCATTCTATAGGGTGTTCTAGACACTGACACCACTCCTGGTACAAGTTCTATTGAAAAGTCAATATCTCTTATTGGAGGTAGACCTGGTACCTCTTCTGGAAACACATATTTATACTCTCTTAATATGTGTAATACCTCAAGGCCGAGCCCCTGCTGATTTGTAATTTTGTTTATAGGCTGGTGAGCCAAGTGGTTATAAGCTGAGAGATTTATGTGTTTATTAGGCTGGTGAGCCAGATGCCAAGGTCAATGAACCTGATTTATTTTGTATATGTAAGTACTCGCGTTATTAATAAAAATTATACATCGCTGCATGTAAACCCTCCACAAAGAAAGAGTTATGGGGGACTAAGCTCCACTAGGTAGGGTAAGGAAGGGGGGCTAAGTATTTAGGCCTAGGGGATAAGCTAGGGGGGCTTACCTCTAAAAGAATAATGTTTTATTGTTATTTCCTTTAGACTAAGGTGGGCATGATCGAGCTTATCCTAAGTTCCTGGAAAGGGGACGTAAGATAAATGGAGCTCATGCAGCTCCAAGAAGACAAGTGTCGACGTGGGTGCATGCAGTTAAAGATGAAATGTCAGCTCGTGTTGGGGGGTACGCTTGTCATTCTCCATCGGCCGTCTAACTGTGAACCGGGGGGCATCCATCACGGACCTTTGGAACCAGTAACCCATGAGTCAAATCATGCCGGGGGTTCGCTTCCCATTCTATGTGACTCCCATCCTTGTGTCTGGACAAGTTTTGAGATCCTTCACCATTGTGTCTACACTCTCACGAGGTTAGCCACCCTGGAAGAGAGTCATACTCCCCACTGATGTACGCTCCATTGTAACTTGCAGATACTTGAGTTAGTCTGTGTGTCTCCTAGGAAGCCCGACACAATTGTAGTCGCCTAAGCTGTGTTGTGACTAGGCGTTAGGATGTTGCCATTTTGGGTGTCCATAACCGTTCCCTGTTGTTATTGTCACCCATATGTTAGTTGAACGTTGTTTCAGTATTTCTTAGGAGATGAATTGAAGAAGCAGGTTGTAAGGCCTGTGAGAAACTCTCCCAGGTGAGAGAGTTTGTTGGGAAGTGAGTTCTCTTGGAAGGGAGTCCCGTAGCATCTACTGTACTCTGAGACTTCTGATCCAGCCTGTTGTTGAAGCCCAAGGTAAGGGAGGTGTACTAGCCGATGGACTTGTATTAGTGAAAGTGTACCCTCCTCGGGTGGAGCATGAATGTGGGGAATGAGGTTCTATGGGTTGTGGGCGTAAGTGGCTCTTGGGATAAAATATCCTTCATGTTTCTTTGTGCAACTTCCTTGTTGTCCTTGCCAAACCTAGAATTCCCTTTCCTGGTGGATTTTAGTCCCAGCTCGGGGGTGACCTATTGTTGAGAGTGACAAGAAGAACGGTCTAGGGATGGGAGGTTCGTGGAAGGTCTGCACGCAATTGGTGGATTTACTCCAGCTAAAATATAAGTATCATTTATGTGCTTAATTATGTATTTTACGCATGTTTGGGTTACTTGAAAAGTATCATGTGTTCCGTTGCATGTGGACTTACTGTTAATCTCAATTGCATCTGTATGGTAGTAGTAATTATGTGTTAAGTGTTTTAATTCAATTAAAATGCATGTTATATATATGTGTGTGTATGATTTCGCGGGGTAACATTACCTGACCCATGGATGGCCAGTTTGTTTGGGTGACGCTATCAGAACTAGATGTACAAGACAAAGTATTCCGTAGGTAGCATGGCCCCGAGAGTGGCATATGTGGGCCGAGGGATGTTACAATCTGGTATCAGAGCCAAGGTTTTAACACTGAGCCTGGATGGGCCATGTTAGTGGAAGTTGAAGCAAATTTTTTGGAAAAGAATTGTTGTCGAAATGGACAAAACTCAAGTTCAGAGCCAAGGTTTCAACACTGAGCCTGGATGGGCCATGTTGGTGGAAATTGTGTTAAGAGGAACCAATTTTGGACCTCAGAAACCTTCTTGAGTGCCAAGAGGTTACCTTGGATGTATTAAAAAGCTCAGGAGGAGTAGCCGTATCGTAAAACCACAACATATGTGGTATTTGGCAACATAAGAGCAGATCGTATTTTCGGAGTTCAACGATCAGAAGAAGTGGGATGTGCTGATGCACAAACTTCTAAAGCTCAAAGTTTCGAAGTGAAAAGTATATGTGGTGGGGACATATGACATCTCCAAGGGTGACGTGGACCTTCCTAGACATTCCACGTTCCACCACCTCGGTTGGTGACATTTGTACTATGTGGACCCGAGGGTAAGAAGTTTGGAATTTCAGAATTCGAAAGAAGGGAAGAAAACCCTTTCCGACTGTCAGATATGGAGAAAGGATGAAACCCAAAAATCTGAAGTCCCAAAGGAGATATACACCGTATATTGGAGGAAAAGATCTTGACCATTAGATCAAGCATAAGAGCAAATCATATTTTCAGAGTTCGACGATCGAAAGAAGTGGGATGTGCTAATGCAAAAACTTCTGAAGCTCGAAGTTCCGAAGTGAAAAGTAGACGTGGTGGGGCCAAATGACATCGCCAAGGGTGACGTATACCTTCCTATACATGCCATGTTCCACCACCTGGGTTGGTGACATTTTCACTATGTGGACCGAGGGTAAGAAGTTCAGAATTTCAGAAATCGAAAGATGGGAAGGAAGCAAGTGTGAGAACTTTTGAAGTCCCAAATCTCTGAACTTCCGAAGTCCCGAAGCTCCAAAGCTATGAAGTCCCTAAACTCCGATGACGGAATTCCACATTGGGTATCATTCATTGGATGTCGGGTAGACGTGGACCCTTGATCCATCCTACTTCGCGAGTTCGGTAATTTGAACTCCGAGAAATGGTTGGGGGGGCGCTTTGAAAATTTTCGAAGCCGAAGTCCCAAGTAAGCACATTTTTTACCTAGCGCTTGGTCACGGCCCATGATCACATGGGTTGGGGACTGAGAGAAAGGGGCTAGTGCCCAAAAATTATTATAGAGCAGAGAAGAGCTTGGAAAGAAAGTGAAATCTGAACGTTCTCTGTAATCAGATTGGTTTATGAATGTCATGGGATTTGTTAAGGAATGATGCTTTGACAAATTAATGTTGACTGGATGTTGTGTTTGTAAAGTTAACAAGTGTTAGAACTGAAGCAAATTTCCATTGAGAGCAGAGAATGGAGGAGGCATGGAATGCTTCCAGTTCAGAGAATGAGGCTAAAGGAATGGATGTCCATTTGGGAGTCGAAGGATTGAAATCCAATGGGCATAAAGAGGAGATAGATAAGGAAGGGAACATGATGAAAATCATTGAATGATTGTAGAAAGATGCCCAGACTCACCGAGAAGATAAAAAAAAGTTCATGAAAGTCAGGGATAAACAAGGAAAATTCAACTTAAAGTTGATGCAGAGTCTAGAAAGAATAAAAAAGAAGTTGGATAAGGAGAGTGACTCAACCAAAACAGGGAGTCGCAAGACCCTTGAGAAGAAAATAAGATCAAGAAGCGTTAGCAGGCATCATCGTCACTCCCCGAAACATTCCAATAAGGAGGCACATAGTAGTTCAAGTCCATCTCCTACCAGAAAGCATAGGAGATCTAGAGTGGATGAACTGAAGGGTGAAATGAACAAGATTAAGCCTCCTACTTTTGATGGAGAACACAAGAAATATGAAGATGCTGAGACATGGTTGTTGGGCATAAGGAAATATTTCCAACTACATAACTATTCTTCTCATGCAGAGGGAAGAATTTCCATTTACCAACTTAAAGGAAAGGCATCCATATGGTGGGAGAAGCTTGTGAAAGTATAGCACATCAGAGAGAAGAATGTTACTTGGAGGGAGTTCAAGAGACATTTTTAAAAGAAGTACTTAACTAAGAGGTATTATGACAAGAAAATGAAAGATTTCTTTGAACTCAAGCTAGGAAGTATGTCCATTGATGAGTATGAAAGAAGATTCTTGGAGTTGTTGAAATATGTCCCATTCATCAAGGACGAGACTGTCAAAATTCAAAGGTATCTGAGTGGACTGCCATCTTCCATCAGTGACAAGATCCAGTATGATGAACCAAAAACTATGGAAGAAATTATAAGGAGAGAAAAATGCTTATATGATCAACAAAAAGAAAAGCCTACTTTCCAAAAATCTTGGGAATACAAGAAGAATTTTAAGAGGGAGTAGAGGAAAAAGGGAAAGTTTAAGAAGTACTTCTTCAAGCCTAGTAGCCAAACTTCTACTTCCTCCCCCTTCTTAATTTCTCCATCGAAAGTGGGTGGTTTGACTTTCTTAAACTCTTCAGGGTCATGGCTCTTGGAATATTTCCTCTTCTTTATTATCCTCTGGGAATGTGAACCAGTTTTTCTACTAGATGATTCCTTAGAGTTGTCATTTTCCTCACCAGAGGATTCATCTGATGAGTGTCTATTGGCTCCATGTTGGGCCTTCTTTGAGGTTCTCCTCCTTGTGTGGCCACTTTCAGAACCATGCTTTCGTATCTCGGGTGGACTTGGGGTTTTCTTAGTATGATGTATGTCCACGTGACTAGTTATTGGTTCATGTTGCAGCTATCTTTGCATATCTGATAATATTTGCAGTAGGACTGTGTTAATTTCAATTTTCTTTTCCTTCTCTTTTATCAGCCTTTCATTGTTAGCCTTACAACTTTGCAATTCTGTCATGAGGCTTCTTACGGTTTCATCCAAATCTGGAGGGGTTTCCACCGCCCTCCTCTCATCAGATTCATTTTCTCTATTGTGGGAGATTTCCCCCAACTCATGGTGTGTCACCATCCCTTATGTTGTAGTTTTCTTGATGTCCATTGAATGCTTGAATGTTGATAAAACATTTTGTGTTAGTTAATCATATACTTGTTTATGAATAACACACAGTTCATATTTTTCAAAACATATAACAAAAACATAAAGTTTCATTCCTCTCTTTAGTAGAGGTTTAAATAAGCTTCTTAGGAATGGGGTAAGATAGGTTGTTACCCCTAAAGGTTCTCTAATAATACTTTTATGTGACTCGTTCATGAGCCCAAGAAGGCCAAGTGTTGTTTTCTGTTCTGATACCAATTTGTAACACACCTGACCCCTAAGTACCCTTTTTAGCAATGTGGCATCAACATTTTTCTTTCCTTAATCATCTCGAATCCTCTTCTACTCAATCGTGTCTTTATAATGACTGCTACCAGGCTCAAATATGAGCTCTGGATTTCAAGTTATGGCCTCCTAAAGCTCTTTGGGTGTTATTAGTAAGGGCCACATGGGTCCATCTCATTCGTACCATCTGAAGTTCGTCGAAGTCCCAGAGATTACCCAACGTTCCTACATCCACGATGGAAGTCCATCTAACATCCAATCCAACAACGAATCTTCATCCTCATTTAACACATAAGCTTAAGGGAAATTCGACATTTGACGCTTCGATATTGAACACCCCTTTTTCTTTCTACGTGCATATCCTCCAGAGTCCCGAACTCCCAAAGGATCCAAAAATATTTCCACGTGGCTCCGGACTTCGACTCTTTCTTCTTATCTAAGATCGTACACCCCAAAATTATGGAGTTCTGAAGTCCCAGACTCCCGAAGGGTCCATCTTTACACATGATGGTGTAGTAAATGTTGAGGCAAGGATAGGTGGGTCCCGAGTACTCCACCTGCTAATAGGCCAAGAGAATATGTGTCAGGGGGTGACACATGGCAAGGTAGAGATGACACGTGGACCCATCATTGGGTGGCACATGTCACATTCTAATGGGAAAACCATTCAAATGCAGAGATTTATAGAAGAATAATAAACATCTTTAATAGTAATCAAACAATGCAAATATTTCGTCATAGACACATACATTCAATCCTTAATTCAATTATAATACGTAGGATATAAGAGTACTTATCAAGAAAACTAGATGGTGAAGTAACTTGTGTGAGGGATTCATGTTTCCACCCAACCGTAGGCACAACCACTCCTAAACGGATTTACCATTGGCCGCCCCCTAGCTAAACCATGATGCTCTAATAGAGACTCCTTCTTCTTGTTAAACGACAGTCAAAGATATAGGTTACTCTCCTCCTCCCATAGGAACTTAGAAAATGATTTTCTATGTACCAATCAAGGGGACCTGCAACGAGTACTTCCACAGTCACTTGTCCTATCTGCAACCCGGTTTATTAGCTTGGACTGAAAATGCTGCCAGTAGATTCTTTCACCCAAAACAAATTTATTTCTCAATTCTCCTTCAAACCAGAGAGTTGCAAGCGCTCTCCACAGTTTGAGAGATTGGTCTCTCCACTCCTCTTCCTTGTCAATTTGCCTCTTCCCACAAAATCCATTTCTTTCTTTCCTTCCTCAGCAAGATTGTGTGGGTCTAAATCCCCACACTAGCATATTTGGGCCATTTTGCGACGATTGTTTCGATGCTATTGCGATGTTATGTCGTTGATATTGCGACAAATTTGGAGTCTCTGAAACATTGGTTTATGTGACATGGCATTTGCGACGAACTTGAACAAATGTCGCATAAGAGACAATATAGGCAAACAATGTGAAACCAACATTTCATCTAAATTGTGACAACAAATTTTATAGAAAAATCGTCGCATATATAGAAGTGGTCATCGTATATGCGATGACAACTTTTCATTGTTTATATAGCTAGACTGTCGCATCAATAGAAGTTGTCGTCGCCTATGCGATGACCACTTTTTTTTGTTTATATAGCTAAACCGTCGCATCAATAGAAGTTGTCTTCGCCTATGCGACGACAACTTTTTGTTGTTTATATAGCTAAACCGTCGCATCAATGGAAGTTGTCGTCGCCTATGCGATGACAAATTTTTGTTGTTTATATAGAAAAACCACCGCATCAATAGAAGTTGTCGTTGTATATGCGACGCCATCTTTTCGTTGTTTATATAGAAAAACCATCGCATCAAAAATAGTTGTCGTCGTATATGCGACGACAACTTCTTGTTCTTTATATTGCAAAACCGTCACAACAATAGAATTTGTCGTCGCATAGGCGATGACCAAAATTTATTTAAAAAATAAATAAAAAATTATTTTGGGCTGCAATTTTGATATTAATATTAATATTACCATAATAGACTTAAGACTAGTCTATTATATGAAAGTGCACAATCATTCACATTTTAAGTTTCAAAGGCATAACTAAAATATGTTTCTCTGTTTAATAAATATTATTGGTTTAACATCAATCAAACTCATTCATAGTATCCCTAAGACAAATTCCTCTTACCAGACATCTACAACACTGTGGATGAAAGATATCTTCACTTTTAAACATGACAATCCTTAGGAACAAGGTTAATACATTTAAACCCATATACACTAAATAAAGGTAAGGATCATCAATCTATCAACCTCTTAACCTTCTAGGTAAACAACCCATCAATCAATAGGCCATTGAACATGTGAATCAATAATGCATAACATTTATAAATGTCAAAACCTCCAAAGGGTGGACACCATTAAGTCTTGATGCTAATACCAATGAATGATCAAATATAAGCACTTACATCAATATTAGACATCTTCATACTGGCTACAGAATAATCTCTAATCAACAACTTCATATAGTTATGAATATGAAGGAAAAAACTAGTTTCACTTTTTCAAGAATAATTGGTTATGTTAATATGGCATCAAAAACACTATCATTCACTATGATTTAGACCATACAGGTCCCTGTTGCCCGCCTCTAGTATTAATATTTTAGGCTGCAATTTTAATATTAATATTAATATTACCATTTTAATATTAATATTACCATATCCTCCAAGTGGAACATGGTTTCTGCTATAATTCCTTGGATAATGGGGATAGGTCTCAATGCCTTG
>ML836236.1:15937-32683 GCA_009831015.1 Picea engelmannii
TAACTCGGGACAATGATTCTTGTAGTGACCATATTTTCGACAGTTGAAGCATTGTATTTTTGACATATCTTTCTCTTGATTTGGTTTCTTCCTTGAGCCAAACTTCTTTTTATTCCTGAAATTCTTGAACCTTGCTGTGAAGGTTTGATCATTGTATTTCTTTTGGGGTTTCTCATTTGCACTAATCCTTGATTCTTCTTGTGCACAACAAGTCCAAAGTTCTTCAAATGTGGGATACTCCCTCCTTGTGTTCATGCTTGCGACAAATGCATCCCATGTCTTGGGAAGACCATTGAGTACTATATTTACCAGTTCCTTCTCTGAAATGAGTTCTTCAATAACTTGTAGTTGATCTCTTAATTGAGAGATTCTCACAAAGTATGATGTTATGTTGTCATCATCATTCATTTTCATGTCACGGATTTCATTCTTCAGACTCATTATTTGTCCAATGTTTCTAATTGAGAAGAGGTTAGTTAGGGCATCGTACATCTTTAGATGACAAGATGAGAGATGTAGGGTATCAAGTGGTCTTAACTTTACAGAGTCCACTATGATACTCATGGCATTGATGTCACTGTCCTTGAACTTCTCCATAATTGCAAAGTTCTGAGGTTCCTTCTCTTTTCCTTCTTCAAACTGTGGTTCCATGATCTTTCCTTTCACGATATCCAACACTTTATTCTTGGCAAGGATGAGACCAATCCTTGTTTTCCATGCTTTGAAGTTAGAAGCCCCTTCTAACTTGTTTTCTGACTTCATAGAATAAGTCATGATTGCTTTGACTTGGTCAACCTTTGATTTTGACTTGGTCAACCTTTGACTTTGACCAAAAACTCAAACTTGGCATCTTAGCTTGCTGAGAGTACTAGGAGGTGCATTGGGTTAGGGTGCACTAGGCTATCTAGAAATTAGGTCAATCTCTTCACTTAAGGTGCCTCAACAAGAGGGTTAGGGTTTCGTTGCTGCAACAAAAACTGACTGCAACTGCAACTGTAACTGAGCAAATCCTCCCAATCTATCTTCCAACGGTTAGATTGTCCGAAGATAGTGTGAGCCCATAACCTGTTAGAAATAATAGGTGTGCTCGTTTAACCATAGACAATATAGCAATATTGTCACCCAACCATAGGCCGAAGCCACCCTTGAGCACCTTAACCTTGACAAAGAATAGTTCCGGAAGCAAAACCTAGGCCTAATAGCCAATCAATGTAGTGTACCTCTCTCTAGAGCTAGCACACAAGGCGTAAAGTCCAAACCATAACCAATAGAAAGTCCAAGCCTAAACCGAGAATACAGGTTGTAGTAGCTGCAGCTGCAGCTACTCTCCAGACTTGCGCACTTACTCAATTTCTGTAGTGCACACTTTTACATTTCTGCAGTTGCGAGCTGTGTTTGTCAAATGAGCTCTGGCGTCCTGTATTTATATTGCTTCTCCTTAGATGTCTGGGTCGACTTCTCATTCTAGAGGCTAAAAACTCAATATCAAATATTTCCTTTAGTCGACTTGTCTTCTAAGGTTATGTCCAATGCTTTAGGGTTTCTTTTTTCTTCCCAGAATATTCTATTCTTGTCAGGGTTACACGTGGAGGTTAATACCTCCCGCAGCTACCATAATATCAACAGTTTGTACATGAAATTTTTCATCTAGTGCATGGACGAGTTTGTTGCCTTTGAGAGGGAGATTCTATCAGAGGATTTCAGCAGGTGGGATGCCCAGGAAGCTCTATAGATTGGAGTAGGTTCATCCTTGTGATAGGCACAAGTGCTTGTGAGAGGTTAGTGTGTGCGATGCCCAAGAAGTGCTAGAGATTGGACCAGATCCATCTTTGTTATTACCCCTCTTTTTGCATGAGGCTTCACTTGTGATTTTGATTACAAGCACTTGTGATTTTTGTCACAAAGGCAGTTTCTCAGATTAACGAAGCTTTGCGGCCTAGGGGTTGTGAATTCACTTGATGATTTTGATGCCTTGGTTGATAGTTGATGAGATATTGTAGTCATGGATATCTTGATGATGCTTTGGTTGCCTTGTTATGAAATCCCCTTTTGATCATGAGGATAGAGGCATTGTTAATACATGAGCCTAGTAGGTGCCCTAACACTTTTGGGCTAAGTTGACATTGTATTGGCATCTTCATTTGGTTGGATTCATGGTGGTATAGAGCACTTGGCATGTCCCCCTTGTTTTCACCTAATTTCACATTCATTTGGGGTGTTTTGACACAATTTAGCATGAATGTAGCCTTGGTATAAGAACACCCTAGCTTATGTGGCTTGGTTTATCACTCAAATTGCTCTATGATGAGGTGGATCATGGTTCTATGAGGAGCGCTCCCATTCATTGGAACATATGTGGAGGCTTATAAACATTTGACATCATTTTTTGGCTTGAATGGTGAGGTTGTTCCCCCCTCATGAATTGGCACTTGGATGAATTGTCACATGCTTGATGTTGATCATGCTTTGTTTGACTCTTTCCTCCATGGATCTAGCACCTTGCACACTATTTGAGGAGATTTGAGTGAATCGCCCTATGGTTTAGAGGTAGGCACTTATATATTAGTTTATTCATGGTCAAACCCCACTTATTTATTAGACCTCTCTCTCTCTCTTTATGACTTGATGGATGATCTTCCTTGTTTGTAGAGCCACATGTGCCACTTTTGGAGGAGTATCTTGTGCACATGTTGGGTCGTAGTCTTATTTTATTGGTTGACGAGGGGTCGCCTCCTTTCTTCATGGAGTTAGTTGAGCATTGATGACATTCCACATGTTTTCTTCATAAATTTGATTCCTTGTTTCTTAGATCCACTTGCTTGGATCTTTATTTGAGGACAACATCCATCACTTGAGGCCACATTGCACACTTATTCATGGTTTGGGGAGTACGTCCACTTGAGAGGTTATTTTACACATTTCCATGTTTTTTTTTGGTGAGGGCGTTCACTTATGGAAGTTCATTACACACTCTTCCATGATCCATTGATGGGACATTTCACTTAGAGATCTCTCACTTGCTATCTTTGGAGTGATTGATATGTACTATGGTTTGTGCTCTATTTTGAGGATGTCCATCTTCAGGAGGTTGCTTGCACTTTTTTTATGTCATTAAGGAGGACGCTTCACAATGGAGGAGATCTAGGAGGTTCCAAATCCTTGATCTATGTATTCATTGCATATTTTGAGGATGTTGGTTATGGAAGTGCCATACTTGGAGGTTAGATGTTGGAGCTATTGCATGGTCTCATGCCATCTTGGATGGAGACATATACATCTTTGTTGGAGACTTATACATGTGGCTTGACCACCACTATTTTATGTATTTTTGACTTGGTAGTTGGATGACATCGCTTCTTTACTCCTCCTTAGAATAGATCTAGGGTCTTGGTAGTGGATATTATTATTTTATCGTAGAGGTGTGCTGGGTTAGGGCGCACTAGGCTATCCAGAAATTAGGTCAATCTCTTCACTTAAGGTGCCTCAACAAGAGGGTTAGGGTTTCGTTACTGCAACAAAAACTAACTGCAACTGCAACTGAGCAAATTCTCCCAATCTATCTTCCAACGGTTAGATTATCCGAAAATAGTGTGGGCCTATAACCTGTTAGAAATAATAGGTGTGCTTGTTTAACCATAGACAATATAGCAATATTGTCACCCAACCATAGGCCGAAGCCATCCCCGAGCACCTTAACCTTGACAGAGAATAGTTCCGGAAGCAAACCTTAGGCCTAATAGCCAATCAATGTAGCGTACCTCTCTCTAGAGCTAGCACACAAGGAAGAAAGTCCAAACCATAATCAATAGAAAGTCCAAGCATAAACCGAGAATATAGGTTGCAGTAGCTGCAACTGCAACTACTCTCCAGACTTGCGCACTTACTCAGTTTCTGCAGTGTGCACTCTTACTTTCTACAATTGCGAGCTGTGTGTGTCAAATGAGCTCTGACGTCCTGTATTTATACTGCTTCTCCTTAGCTGTCTGGGCCGACTTTTCATTCTAGAGGCTAAAAACTCAATATTAAATATTTCGTTTAGCCAACTTGTCTTCTAAGGTTATGTCCAATGTTTTAGGGTTTCTTCTTGCTTCCCAGAATATTCTATTCTTGTCAGGGTTACATGTGGAGGTTAATACCTCCCACAACTACCATAATATCAACAATTTGTACATGAATTTTTTCATCTAGTGCATGGACGAGTTTGTTTCCTGTGAGAGGGACATTTTATCAAAGGATTTCAGCAGGTGGGATGCCTAGGAAGCTCTATAGATTGGAGTAGGTTCATCCTTGTGATAGGCACGAGTGCTTGTGAGAGGTTAGTGAGTGTGATACCCAAGAAGTGCTAGAGATTGGAACAGATTCATCTTTGTTATTACCCCTCTTTTTGCATGAGGCTTCACTTGTGATTTTTGTCACAAAGGCAATTTCTCAAGTTAACGAAGCTTTGGGGCCTAGGGGTTGTGTATTCACTTGATGATTTTGATGTCTTGGTTGATAGTTGATGAGATATTGTAGTCATGGATATCTTGATGATGCTTTGTTTGCCTTGTTATGAAATCCCCTTTTGATCACGAGGATAGAGGCGTTGTTAACACATGAGCCTAGTAGGCACCCTAACACTTTTGGGCTAAGTCAACATTGTATTGGCATCTTCATTTGGTTGGATTCATGGTGGTATAGAGCACTTGGCATGTCCCCCTTGTTTTCACCTAATTTCACATTCATTTGGGGTGATTTGACACACTTTAGCATGAATTTAGCCTTGGTTTAAGAACACCCTAGCTTATGTGGTTGGTTTATCACTTAAATTGCTCTATGATGAGGTGGATCATGGTTCTATGAGGAGCGCTCCCATTCATTGGAACATATTTGGAGGCTTATAAACAGTTGACATCATTTTATGGCTTGAATAGTGAGGTTGTTTCCCCTTCATGAATTGGCACTTGGATGAATTGGCACATGCTTGATGGTGATCATGCTTTGTTTGACTCTTTCCTCCATGGATCTAGCACCTTGCACTTTCTTTGAGGAGATTTGAGTGAATCACCCTATGGTTTAGAGGTAGGCACTTATATATTAGTTTATTCATGGTCAAACCCCACTTATTTAGTAGACCTCTCTCTCTCTCTCTTTATGACTTGATAGATGAACTTCCTTGTTTGTAGAGCCACACGTGCCACTTTTGGAGGAGTATCTTGCGCACATGTTGGGTTGTAGTCTTATTTTATTGGTTGACGAGGGGTCGCCTCCTTTCTTCGTGCAGTTAGTTGAGCATTGATGACATTCCACATGTTTTCTTCATAAATTTGATTCCTTGTTTCATAGATCTACTTGCTTGGCTCTTTATTTGAGAACAACATCACTTGAGGCGACATTGCACACTTATTCATGGTTTGAGGAGTACGTCCACTTGAGAGGTTATTTTACACATTTCCATGTTTTTTTTTGGTGAGGGCGTTCACTTATGGAAGTTCATTACACACTCTTCCATGATCCATTGATGGGACATTTCACTTAGAGATCTCTCACTTGCTATCTTTGTAGTGATTGATATGTACTATGGTTTGTGCCCTATTTTGAGGATGTCCACCTTGAGGAGGTTGCTTGCACTTTTTTTATGCCATTAAGGAGGACGCTTCACAATGGAGGAGATCTAGGAGGTTCCAAACCCTTGATCTATGGATTCATTGCATATTTTGAGGATGTTGGTTATGGAAGTGCCATACTTGGAGGCTAGATGTTGGAGCTATTGCATGGTCTCATGCCATCTTCGATGGCGACATATACATCTTTGTTGGAGACTTATACATGTGGCTTGACCACCACTATTTTATGTATTTTTGACTTGGTAGTTGGAGGACATCGCTTCTTTACTCCTCCTTAGGATAGATCTAGGGTTTTGGTAGTGGATATTATTATTCTATTGTAGATGAAGATGGGGCTTGTTACCCCCCAAGGCTAGGTGTAACTAAGGAGATCATGTCTCGAGGCTCACAGGTAGTAGACATGGAGTGTTGAGAGTCAGATTGACCAACAGAGCTTGGAAGGCCCTTCTTTACATGAGCGCCTCATCGTTCATCATCGACAACAGAGTAACATCCACCACATCGATTTGTTCCAAGAAGACAACGGGTCTTGCTCCATCAGGTAACAAGTCCGATATCATGGTAAGTGTCTTTTTAATACTTGAAGCATTTGAGCATGTTGCAAAGAATCCTTTCTTGATTTTCGAACGTTATCTTGGAATTTATACCTTTTGTCTAGTTTCACCTTGGTGAGTGACATGGTCTCCTAGTAATTAGGCCATCCTTGGGAAAAGGGGTGCCATTGAGTGGTTCTTTGAAGGGTCATCGTACCATGCCTGTCCATACTTACCATCTTCCATCATTCTACCCTTTCGTTTCATTGTCTTTTGGGTTTTCAGGTTCATTGACCCAAGAAGGGATTGTACCTCATTTCATGGGAAGAAGGGGCTGAAGGCCCAAAGGTGTTGTGGTCGGAAAAAGATAAAAGCCAATCATTATTCTTCTAGATGCTCGACTGGAGGTTTTGGGAACAATGAAATGCTTCTCCAAAAAAATGAAGGACTTGTAAAATAAATCACATAATTATTAAATGTCCCTCTTGTTGAGGGGATGCATTGCAATGTCTTTTACTTTCTCTTGCACATGGCATTCAATGTATCTCGGCTTCAAGTGGCATTGCGATACTCTTTTCTTTCCTTTCCATATAGTACTCAATGTTCAGACTCTAATAAATTAAATGGCAAAGGGCTTGGAAAAAGGTTGCATTGAAAACGAAGGTTGCAACACATCCTCTACAAAGGTACCCATAAATGAGACAATATGAACCCTTGTATGTCAAGGACCCCATACCTAGAAGTCTTGCCCCAAAATCCACCTCACACTCACTACATGACTTAGATAGGTTCCTCTTGGGAAACATCACTTGACTTGGGGATTGGCTTACCCAATAGGGCACCATGACACCCCTCCCATACTTAAACTAGGAAAAACTTATAAGGTCTTTGAGCATTTGTTTAATTTGAAAAGGGGGGTTTGATGCACATGTTTGGGTGGTTTTGTATTAGATATGGCTTACTTGCCATGATTCTTGTGACTTGTGGACCCTTGGAGGGTGCAACTGTTTGTCTTTGCAGGACCTTACCCGGTGAACATGTATTCATGGGGAGATGACTTTGTTTGGACCTCCATGAGGGCTTTGGAGCCCATGATGGATGCTAGACCCCACGTCTGGGGCACATGAGATATGGACGTTGCACCTTGGGGATGGAGGGCGTAGCCTTTGGAGGCACCTTGGCATGACTAGAGGATTAGTTTATTCATGGTCAAACCCTGATTATTTAGTAGAGCTCTCTCTCTCTCTCTCTCTCTCTTCACGACTTGATGGATGAGCTTCCTTGTTTGTAGAGTCACATGTACCATTTTTGGAGGAGTATCTTGCGCACATGTTGGGTCATAGTCTTATTTTAATGGTTGATGAGGGGTCGCCTCCTTTCTTCATGGAGTTAGTTGAGCATTGATGACATTCCACATGTTTTCTTCATAAATTTGATTCCTTGTTTCATAGATCCACTTGCTTGGATCTTGATTTGAGGACAACATCCATCACTTGAGGCCACATTGCACACTTATTCATGGTTTGAGGAGTACATCCACTTGAGAGTTTATTTTACACATTTCCATGCTTTTTTTTGGTGAGGGCTTCCACTTATGGAAGTTCATTACACTCTTCTATGATCCATTGATGGGACATTTCACTTGGAGATCTCACACTTGCTATCTTTGGAGTGATTGGTATGTACTACGGTTTGTGTCCTATTTTGAGGATGTCCACGTTGAGGAGGTTGCTTGCACTTTTATTATGCCATTAAGGAGGACACTTCACATTAGAGGAAATCTAGGAGGTTCCAAACCCTTTATCTATGGATTCATTGCATATTTTGAGGATGTTGGTTATGGAGGTGCCATACTTGGAGGCTAGATGTTGGAGCTATTGCATGATCTCATGTCATCTTTGATGGAGATATATACATCTTTGTTGGAGCTATTGCATGGTCTCATGTCATCTTTGATGGAGATATATACATCTTTGTTGGAGACTTATACATGTGGCTTGACCACCACTATTTTATGTATTTTTGACTTGGTAGTTGGAGGATATCGCTTCTTTACTCCTCCTTAGGATAGATCTAGGGTTTTGGTAGTGGATATTATTATTCTATCATAGATGAAGATGGGGCTTGTTACCTCCCCAGGCTAGGGGTAACTAAGGAGATCATGTCTCGAGGCCCATAGGTAGCAGACATGGAGTGCTGAGAGTCAGATTGACCAACAGAGCTCGAAGGGCCCCTCTTTACATGAGTGCCTCATTGTTCATCATTGGCAACAGAGTAACATCCACCACATCGACTTGCTCCAAGAAGACAATAGGTCTTGTTCCACGAGGTAACAAGTCCGGTATCATGGTAAGTGTCATTTTAATACTTGAAACATTTGTGCATGTTGCAAAGAATCCTTTCTTGATTTTCAAACGTTTGTTGGAATTTATACCTTTTGTCTAGTTTTACCTTGTTGAGTGACATAGTCTCCTAGTAAGTAGGTCACCCTCGGGAAAAGGGGTGCCACTGTGTGGTTCTTTGAAGGGTCATCGTACCATGCCTGTCCATACTTACCATCTTCCATCATTCTACCCTTCCGTTTCATTATCTTTTGGGTTTTTAGGTTCATTGACCCAAGAAGGGATTCTACCTCATTTCATGGGAAGAAGGGGCTGAAGGCCCAGAGGTGTTGTGGCCGAAAAAAGATAAAAGTCAACAATTATCCTTCTAGATGCTCGCCTTGAGGTCCTAGGAACAATGAAACGCTTCTCCAAAAAAATGAAGGACCTGCAAAATGAATCACATAATTAATAAATGTCCCTCTTGTCGAGGGGATGGATTGCATTGTCTTTTACTTTCCCTTGCTCATGGCACTCAATATATCTTGGCTTCAAGTAGCATTGCGGTACTCTTTACTTTCCCTTGCATATAGTACTCAATGTTCGGTCTCTAATAAATTACATGGCAAAGGGATTGGAAAAAGGTTGCATTTAAAATCAAGGATGCAACACACCCTCTACAAAGGCACCCATAAATGAGACAATACGAACCCTTGTATGTCAAGGACCACAGACCTAGAAGTCTTGCCCCAAAATCCACCTCACACTCAATACATGACTTAGATAGGTTCCTCTTGGGAAACATCCCTTGACTTGGGGATTGGCTTACCCAATAGGGCACCGTGACACCCCTCCCATACCTAAACTAGGCAAAACTTATAAGGTCTTTGAGCATTTGTTTTATTTGGAAAGGGGGGTTTGATGCAGATGTTTTGGTGGTTCTTGTATTAGATATGGCTTACTTGTCATGGTTCTTTTGACTTGTGGACCCTTGGAGGGTGCATCTCTTTGTGTTTGCAGGACCTTGCCCGGTTAACATGTATTCATGGGGAGATGACTTCGTTCGGACCTCCATGAGGGCTTTGGAGCCCATAATGGATGCCAAACCCCACGTCTGGGGCACATGAGATGATGGACATTGCACCTTGAGGATGGAGGGCGTAGCCTTTGGAGGCACCTTGGCATGCCTAGAGGATGAGCCCCCACCATTTGCCACTTGGACATTGGCCTTTGGAAGCCTAGATGTCACTTGCCTAGCCCATGATGTAATGTTCCCATTTTTGGATTCCTTTATGTTACAGTTTGGGATGCCAGACAGAGTAGTCAATTGGGAGTAATAGTGAGCTGAGACAGTTTTGAGTTGTATGGGACCCGACTCACATTATTCACCATATTTCATCATCAAGATCTATTATGCACAGTTTGTCCTTGGTTTCATTGCATTTCGATGATTTAAGTAATTTTGGGTTATTATTGAACATATTTTAATTGATTACATTAAAGGTGCTATTTGGAGCTTGTTTCTTGGAGAAACACCTTAGTGTAATAGCTCGTTGGAATCAGGACATTGGCCTTTGGAAGCCTAGATGTCACTTGCCTAGCCCATGATGTAATGTTCCCATTTTTGGATTCCTTTATGTTACAGTTTGGGATGCCAGAGTCCAGACAGAGTAGTCAATTGGGAGTAATAGTGAGCTGAGACAGTTTTGAGTTGTATGGGACCCGACTCACATTATTCACCATATTTCATCATCAAGATCCATTATGCACAGTTTGTCCTTGGTTTCATTGCATTTCGATGATTTAAGTAATTTTGGGTTATTATTGAACATATTTTAATTGATTACATTAAAGGTGCTATTTGGAGCTTGTTTCTTGGAGAAACACCTTAGTGTAATAGCTCGTTGGAATTAGGACGAAAAGCTCTACAGGATAGAATGATAAAAAGTGACTTTCAGTGGTAGGAGAAGTTATAAAGGCAAATTAATCACTTTTTGGAGTTAAAAGGGTTATTTAATTAATAAAGTGATTTATGAAAAAATATTCAAAGATGAATTAAAAGTCACTTGAATGGGAAAAGGTGAAAGGACATATATAAGAGAGATAGGGGTTTCTATTCTCTCAGTATGTTGATTGATATTTTGATGTCTGGCTTTTTAGCTAGAATGCCCATGGTGCTTGGGGGTTTTGAGGGTTTTGACTGAATAAACCCTAGAGATCAACAAGGAGGTGAAAGATCCCTTTGTTCCTGGTTCAAGCTTGGCCAAAGAGGTGAAATATTCCTCCCTCACCATTCTACATCAGTTCAGATCTACTTCCGCCATCAGTTTTGACAAGGGGGCACACCAGTGAGGGTTTCCTGCAGGATTGGGCGCATTGCTTGAAGGTTGAGGGTTCGATTTGGCCATTTGAAGAGGAATCTCGGAGATCTCTGACTACAGAGGTGTTTAGCACACCAAGGGCGAATTTTCCTTGGAGTTTTCAGTGGGTCTCATCACCCTATCCATTTGTTTGGAGAGCTGGGTGAATTATCTGATAGAAGGGCGCACTGAGGGTTAGAGAGGGACAACTTTGGGAACAGATCCAGCCTCAGCCACTTGGGAAATTCACCATACTTTCTAGCCACCTTATTGTACACAGTTTAGCAACAGATTACAGGGGTTTGGACTCTGGAGCCTTATCTGATGAGGGCGCATCACTAAGAAAGCTACAGCCAGAAAGGGGGCACATTACAGCCAGAAAGTCTAGCAGATTTACAAAGGAAAGACTTGATCTTGCCCAGATTTGGTGTGGAGTTAATAGTGGTATCTTGGAGCAGCGTTTCATCTATTTCTTTTGTATTTGGAGGCACCTTCAGCCACATCCATTATTCTGCTATATGTATTCCAGATCTGCTCTACTATTCTATGTAGATTAGCATATTTATAAATAAATTCAGATCTGAGTTTGTGGTCATTTCGTTTGTTATTCCTACTTGTATGTTGTTGTTACTTGTCAATTCTTTCATATGAACAACCATTTGCTGCAAAACACTAAACAACAAAACATTAGCACACCATAAGAAGCAAATCAGCAAACTGTTTGACAAAATACGACAACCAGAAAACACAAACTTCAAATGTCCCAACTTCAAAGCAAATCCACTTGGGAACATTACACACGACGTCACCCCTTGAGGGCTAGGGCTTGATGGAGATGGTTCTGGAGGTGGTTTGACACTTGGCATGGCATTTGGGCATGTGTGGACATGATGTATGATCTTTGGAGGCCTAACATCCCACTCTTCCAGCTAGGGTAGTAGAGCGATTATGCTAATGTGTGATAGTATGGTTTTTGAGTCAAAAGCTTGTGTGTGATACCAAGTTGTGCAATTCCTCTTTTCCATAAATAATAGCAAGGATTATGATTGTTGCTTCTTATTTCTTGTATGTTGTCCGAATATCTAGATTGCTCTTTATGTAGATATAACCTTTAGTTTTTTGCTAGTTTGATCTAAACTCGTGATATGTAGTGTCTACACTCTTGAGTTTTCCTTACAATGATTTGTTCAAGTAGATTCACTGTTTTGATAGGTGTTTCCTAATCTTTAGTGGTTATTTGTAGGCATTGATTCTATGAGTGTAGATCTGTGTACCATGTAGTAAAACATAACATGGTATCAAAGCACATTATCTATCTTCCAGGATCCATGTAGGGAATGGGTTATTGCATGCGAGAGGGAGCTGTTAGAGGATTTTAATGGGTGTGATGCCCTAGATTCATGCTTGAAGCTAATCAATGCTTGCGATAGGTGCCAAGTCCCGTGGGAGGTTGGTGGGTGTGATTCCCATGATACTCCAATGATTGGAGTGGTTTGTACATGAAATTTTCCATCTAGTGCATGGACGAGTTTGTTCCCTGTGAGGGGGAGATTTTATCAGAGGATTTCAGTAGGTGGGATGCCCAGGAAGTTCTATAGATTGGAGTAGGTTCATCCTTGTGATAGGCGTGAGTGCATGTGAGAGGTTAGTGAGTGTGATGCCCAAGAAGTGTTAGAGATTGGACCAGATCCATCCTTGTTGTTACCCCTCATTTTGCATGAGGCTTCACTTGTGATTTTGATTACAAGCACTTGTAATTTTTGTCAGAAAGGCATGTTTTCAGGTTAAAGAAGCTTTGGGGCTTAGGGGTTGTGAATTCACTTGATGATTTTGATGCCTTAGTTGATAGTTGATGAGATATTATAGTCATGGATATCTTGATGATGCTTTGGTTGCCTTGTTATGAAGTTCCCTTTTGATCATGAGGATAGAGGCATTGTTAATACATGAGCCTAGTGGGCACCTTAGCACTTTTGGGCTAAGTCGACATTGTATTGGCATCTTCATTTGGTTGGATTCATGGTGGTATAGAGCACTTGGCATGTCCCCCTTGTTTTCACCTAATTTCACATTCATTTGGGGGTGATTTGACACAGTTTAGCATGAATGTAGCCTTGGTATAAGAATACCCTAGCTTATGTGGCTTGGTTTATCACTCAAATTGCTCTATGATGAGGTGGATCATGGTTCTATGAGGAGCACTCCCATTCATTGGAACATATGTGGAGGCTTATAAACATTTGACATCATTTTATGGCTTGAATGGTGAGGTCATTCCCCCTTCTTCATGAATTGGCACTTGGATGCACTGGCACCTGCTTGATGGTGATCATGCTTTGTTTGACTCTTTCCTCCATGGATCTAGCACCTTGCACACTCTTTGAGGAGATTTGAGTGAATTGCCCTATGGTTTTGAGGTAGGCACTTATATATTAGTTTATTCATGGTCAAACCCCACTTATTTAGTAGAACTCTCTCTCTCTCTCTCTCTAGGACTTGATGGATGAGCTTCCTTGTTTGTAGAGCCACACATGCCATTTTTGGAGGAGTGTCTTGCGCACATGTTGGGTCATAGTCTTATCTTATTGGTTGATGAGGGGTTGCCTCCTTTCTTCATGGAGTTAGTTGAGCATTGATGACATTCCACATGTTTTCTTCATAAATTTGATTCCTTGTTTCGTAGATCCACTTGCTTGGCACTTTTTTTGAGGACAACATCCATCACTTGAGGCCACATTGCACACTTATTCATGGTTTGAGGAGTACATCCACTTCAGAGGTTACTTTACACATTTCCATGCTTTTTTTTGGTGAGGGCATTAACTTATGGAGGTTCATTACACACTTTCGTGATCTATTGATGGGACATTTCACTTGGTGATCTCACACTTGCTATCTTTGGAGTGATTGGTATTTACTATGGTTTGTGCCCTATTTTGAGGATGTCCACCTTGAGGAGGTTGCTTGCACTTTTTTTATGCCATTAAAGAGGATGCTTCACATTGGAGGAGATCTAGGAGGTTCCAAACCCTTTATCTATGGATTCATTGCATATTTTGAGGATGTTGGTTACGGAAGTGCAATACTTGGAGGCTAGACATTGAAGCTATTGCATGGTCTCATGCCATCTTTGATGGAGACTTATACATGTGGTTTGACCACCACTATTTTATGTATTCTTGACTTGGTAGTTGGAGGATATTGCTTCTTTACTCCTTAGGATAGATGTAGTGTTTTGGTAGTGGATATTATTATTCTATTTTAGATGAAGATGGGGCTTGTTACCCCCCAGGCTAGGGGTAACTTAGGAGATCATGTCTCAAGGCCCATAGGTAGCATACATGGAGTGCCGAGAGTCAGATTGACCAATAGAGCCCAAAGGGCCCCTCTTTACATGAGCTCCTCATTGTTCATCATTGGCCATAGAGTAACATCCACCACTTCGACTTGCTCCAAGAAGACATCGGTCTTGTTCCATGAGGTAGCAAGTTCGGTATCATGGTAAGTGTCATTTTAATACTTGAAGCATTTGAGCATGTTGCAAATAATCCTTTCTTGATTTTCGAACGCTTGCTTGGCATTTACACCTTTTGTCTAGTTTCACCTTGGTGAGTGACATGGTCTCCTAGTAAGTAGGTCACCCTTGGGAAAAGGGGTGCCACTGTGTGGTTCTTTGAAGGGTCATCAAACCATGCCTGTCCATACTTACCATCTTCCATCATTCTACCCTTCTGTTTCATTATCTTTTGGGTTTTCAGGTTCATTGACCCAAGAAGGGATTGTACCTCATTTCATGGGAAGAAGGGCAGAAAGCCTAGAGGTGTTGTGGCTGGAAAAAAGATAAAAGCCAGTCGTTATCTTTCGTGATGCTCGCCCTGAGGTTCTGGGAACAATGAAACGCTTCTCCAAAAAAATGGACCTATAAAATAAATCTCATAATTAATAAATGTCCCCTTGTAGAGGGGATGCATTGTGGTGTCTTTTACTTTCGCTTGCACATGGCACTCAATGTATCTTGGCTTCAAGTGGCATTGTGGTACTCTTTACTTTCCCTTCCATTTAGTACTCAATGTTTTGACTCTAATAAATTAAATGGCAAAGGGCTTGGAAAAAGGTTGCATTGAAAACGAAGGATGCAACACACCCTCTACAAAGGCACATGTTGACCACCTATTTCAACTAGGGGGTCAACACCATGTGCCATGATGATATGTACTTGATGGTGCTACTAGTTTGAAGACTTACTGGTTCTACAAGGCATTTTTGGCCTCAACACGTGTTTTTGTAATTGGAATTTCTGCTCCCCTGCGTGGGATAATAATATAATGGGTCTACATGCATCATAGTTTAGGTTAGTTGCCTAGGACTTTATCATTAGAGGAGTTCCTTTCATCGAGTGTTTTTTTTCCTCGGGTTATTAATTTGGCCTAACCAACCTTATTAATTTCCCTTGAGTTTTTCATTCCCATAATAATTCTCCAAAGTGGTGAAAGGTGTTCTAATGGTCGAGCCCCGTGGTAGCCAATGTCTAGGAATATTATAAATGACCATGCTAGACATCTTCTAGAGTCTTGCGGAATTCCGTCGAGTCTAGATAGTTTTTTTTTAATTTTTTAAAATTACCCATTTAATGGTAATTTTAATTAATTTTTGTTAAAAAATGTAAACACTGGATCCTTGGGGTTTTGATAAGGGTATTTGTGCTCAAAAGAAATGGAATGAGACACCCTACACCCTTGGAGAAAGTTTCAGCTCAATTGGACAAGTTCTGCTAGGTGTTTGTCCATGAGGAGTCTCAGTCAGTCTAAGACAACAATTTAATTGCTGGAATTGACAAAGTCAAACTTGTCAAATTTTTGTAATATGAACAAATTAATTAGAGAAAGAGTGGGAGAACTTACCCAAACCTATTCCTAAGCTATCCTAACCCTTTCCCAACCTTCACCTCACCCCCTCACCTAGCCATTAAGTCAAAACGTCCTTTTCCCTTAGAGAGTTGTGCCCCCCTTCTAGAGAATCTTTAAAAAATAAAAAAATAATTAAAGGGAGACTTATTCTCTCCTTTGGTGCGCCTCCCTAGTCATCCAACTCATTCATTTAACTTTTCAACCCTTGCCAACTCATTCCACTCATCTACCGAAATCCTAGGTAACTAAAACCCTAGGAAGTGCGCTCCCCTTCTTGAGATGCTCAATATTGCTATGTGATTGACACTTGGAGAGCATCCAAGAGGGGTAACTCTTGGCTCCCAAGTATAAATAAGAGCCTCCCCTCCCTCATTTAAAAAATGATCTACTCTCAGTGCATGGTTACTCTACCCATTTCTCTCCTTTCCTCTCTTCTCTCTCATTCTTTCTTGCTCTCTCTTTCTTCTCAAGCTTGGGCAAGTATTTGTTCTAGCTTGCTTCTAATACATAAAACTTTGGAGGATACATGGTGT
This sequence comes from Picea engelmannii, assembly GCA_009831015.1. NCBI lineage: Eukaryota > Viridiplantae > Streptophyta > Pinopsida > Pinales > Pinaceae > Picea > Picea engelmannii. Next base: position 32,198 of record ML836236.1, read on the forward strand.
GAAGAGTCTTCTTGGTGCCACATTGCTTAATGAGGTGATTTTGTTCCTATTGTTTTTTGTTTTCATTTGTTGTAGATCTAGAGTAGGGATCCCAAACAAAGTATTTTGTTTTGGTAGTATTATCATAGATCTAGTGAGTATATCTTGTAGATCTAACAAAGTATTTTGTTTATTACATGTATGTGCTCACCTCTCTCTCTTTTCTGTAGCATTGTTTCAAGAAATTGGTAGGTCACCTAAGGGTTCGAAGCTAAGTCACCTGACACGATGACACGGGACACGGAAATACGAGTGTCTGACACGTGAAATTTTGACCTCGACAACATGACACAGAGGACAGGCTTATATATATATATCTAAAAAAATTATATATGATTTTTTTTTGAAAATTACACATACAAAAATGAAATTTAGCCATAAAGATTCATATTTTGTTAGAAACTAGAAGATTTACACGATACATAAAGATTCATATTTTGTAACATC
>ML836236.1:63348-78862 GCA_009831015.1 Picea engelmannii
TATTGTGGAACACTTGTGTTTAAAGCTTTCAAATCTTCTAAGTGTCCTTGTAAATTTTGAGTGTTGATGTTGCCATTGAGAAGCAGTTCAATAGAGTAAGTGCTATTGGGGCATGCTTAGGCTTAATGTGTTGATGATGCTCACGTCTTGATTGTATCTTACTTCCTGCACATTTAAACACACGTGGTTAGCTTGTTCTATTGTAATTTTGTATCTCATTGTAATATTGTGTAATTAGCATTCTTTATTTGTAAGTATCTAACCTTGTTGTAGCATAAGTGTATCTTGATAAACTGTGTAATCTTGCTTGTAATTAAACTCCCTTACACTTTAGTTGACCCCTTGCCCAACCTTAGGCACTAGTCTTAGTTGACCTAGGGAAAGGCTTGCTTGACATAAGAAATCTTGCATCTTGCATTGTTGCCTTTGCATCATAGGTTAGACTCCTTAACTAATTAAAATCAACTCCTAGAACTTAACATAAATCTCATCTAGAAACTAGGGTCTACCCCCGTTGGCTTCCCTAGGAGTAACCCTAGACGAAAGAGGTTCAAGACAAAGTGACAACGTGGGCTTTGAACCTAGGCATTGTGCCTCCAAGGACAAACTAAGTGAGCAGGACTTGGCTCACGTTTGCAAGTGTGTATAAGGATGACAACAGACTCTTCAACCCCATGGAGGTCCGAACAAATCATCTCCCCATGTGTACCTGTCCAATATGGTACCTGTCCGTCGGGCATGATCTTACACATCAACAGCTACGCCCTCCATGGGCTCATAAGTCACAGGGATCATGGCAATGTCAATCACATCTCATCATCAATATTATTAAACATGTGCATAAAACCCCTATTACCCCAATTAAGTGCTCAAAGACATTATACAAGTCTGCAATACAAGTTTGGGGAAAGTGACAAGGCATCCTATCGGGCTAGTGTCCACTGGAAAAGGGATGTTTCCGGAAGAGATTAAATCCAAGTCATGTAAGTGGGTGAAGTGGATAAGGGATGTCCTGACAAGGGGTGCAGTGAAAGCAGGGAAATGCATGGCTTACCTGTGGGTGCCTTTGTAGAAGGCGAGTTGCACATGTCCTGGATGCAATTGTTTCCAAGCCCATTCATGCCTTTCATTCTTTATTCTTTATTGTTTTTTCTTCAAGAAGCTAATCAGGGGACACTGCCCTGGCGTGGTGACCAGTGGTGGCAATGTTACCCACAAGTACTTTCACAGAAATGAGAAGGTTGGCTCATGATGAGACCCCCTTTATCTTGTCCATGCAACCAAGAGCCACTACCCTGGCGTGGTAACCAGCTACTAGTAGTGTCATACTACTAGGTACCCATGGACCTAATAGGCTGGCTCGTGATGAGACCCCCTATCCTCTGACTAGGTCTTGTTTTATTATTTTTATTGGGTCCGTCTTGTTTCTTGTTGTGAAGCCTTTTATTACTTTCTCGGGGATCCTTGGGCAAAGCATCTCGAGGTTTTATTTTAGGCTTTTATCTTTTGCCATCTTGCTTTTACCTTCTGGGCCTTTAGCCCCTTCTTCCCACAAGGCAAGGTGCAACCCTTAAATGATTGGCCAACCCAATGCCCGAACAAATGTAATAGGATGGATGAGTGGGAAGCAAGATGAAAAAGTGGTAATATGACGGAAGCGGACGATGACTTTTCAGAAATCCCCCCTGTGGCAAACCAAAACCTATGGGCACAAGCTCACTAGGGCACCCCGTCATTCCCCCCAGACATGGTCAAGAGGACAAATATAAGATTCAAGCATTTGTTAGAAACAAAAGGAATTAAATGCACATATTCAAAGTTTTTGAGGATCAGAGTGACACATACTATGATACCCGAACTCATTACCTCATGGAGCAAGAACCATCTTTGATACAGGACCAAGCCGAAGGAGATGGATGTCGTTGTTGCTGACAAAGTGGAGGCGCTGAAAGGGAGAAAAGATGGGCCCTCCAGGGCCATGCTCAAGTCGATCCGGCTCTCAGTACTCCATGTCTAGAACCTGTGGGCCTCTAGACATAATCTCCTAGTTATCCCTAAAAGTGGGGGATAACACGTCCAATTGTGAACCATAGACTACAATCTAAGCTTATGAAGGCTAAAATGGAGCTCATAATTAGATATCATCAAGCATGGGAAAGTATCACATACTGTGAGCAGAGTTTCCTCTACTTCTCAAAACTCAAAGTAAAGGGACCCCAATCTAACAAGATCCCTCCTTCCTAGGAGGAATGAGAAGACTTTTGAGATCCTTATTTTCTTCCTCTTTCTTATATTTACAAATCAAGATATAGATGGTGCAATGCTGCAGTTTCAGAGACCAGCATTACAGCAGACAAGGACTTTGGGGCTGTGCAAGCTTGAAATGAATACAAAGTGAAACAGAAGTGGAATAGGACCCTATTCAGATTGCCACTGCCCCAAGAGATAACTAGGCTGTTCCTCCATTTCTTGATCTATATGCTAAATTTCTGTTCTTGGTCTTCATGATGCTGGGCTTGCAGTCCCTTCTTTAATAATGTTATGCACAAAGGATTAGACTTTCTAATTTGGAATTCATTAGTAGAACGGCCTGTATAGTGGCCAGCAACGTTTTTATGTGAGCCAGTAGCAGTTCAACCAATTTTCCATCCAATACAGGGGTGAATAGAGGACTATGCAGTAGCGGTCCTTCAAAATTAAAAAATGTTTAAACAGTTTCAATGGTACAACCCAAGAATCATTTATCGATGAAAAATTATATTTCAGCCAAGACACCTAACATAGGTCACCTGCTGGCTGAGGCTACTTGAACAGAAAAGCTAGAAACTTTGCACTGTGGAATTCCAACTTCAAGTGCTCCTTGAGTGCTGGTTTGAAATGATGAAGATAGCCTTTCACCTGTGACGGACCATCAAACCAGACAATTAGTAAGTAACTAATCCTTTAGATCGTTTTGACAAAGAAATAACAAATGTTGTTTGGAGAAAGATGCAGACAAAAAGAAAATAAAGTGTTGGCCTAAAATTAAGCAAAAATCTAACTATGAAATCCAAATCATGATAATTCTTCACAAAACTCAAGGTATCTTAAATGGTTCTTCAGCATCCCCCATATTTCTGTAATGGTGAGGTTATTTCTATTGTTCTTTTTTAAAACATGCATTTACTTTATTTTCTGAATCAAAGGCCATGTCGCAAGGAAGGAAGCCACACAAAAGTAGGTGCACAGCATCATTGAGCCATGCATACTTTCTAGAAATTCAGACTCATAATTCAAGTAAACATAAAGAAAAATTCCAAACAGAGAATTTTAGCTCAGTAAGAATGCTGATTGAATTCAGATGTTCAGCTGATTGAGTCCATGCATTCAAACTGAAACAAAACTATTTTTCAAAACATTATTTCCTAGTAACATGTATAAGCCAAAAAAAGAGGATGTAAGTCCATTGTCTCACTTTTCCTTTTCATATCACAGGTGACAAATAAGTTAACTGTTTGTTATTTAGTCCATCCTCTGCCTTGTCCCTTTTTGTTTCTTGTTTCATCTTTATACTTGATCAGTATGTATTATCACTTCAATAGAAACATGAATTGAGAAAAGTACAAACCCATCGAGTTAAATTATGGATGAAAAAGAAAGATGGGAATCAATAACACCCAGATATGACATGTAAAATAAAAAATCAAGGGAACAGTGTAAGTTGAGAAAAAAAAGGAGGAATCATGAAGAAAAGCCGAGTAGATATTTTATATCAGAAGAGCAAGTAACAAGAACCTATGGACTGAATAAACAAAAACAATGAATATGTAAAATAAGTATGAACTGAATGCAAATTCTACCTTGAACCCAAACATGAGCTAATTACTTGACCCTTGGAACATGCGTGAATTAATCTTCTGCCGGAAGATCTCTTTACCTTTTCTTGACAATCTTCTACAGAGTTCTTTGGGAAGCCAATGTCACTCACTGGGAATGACATTGGCTTCCCAAAAATCCTCCCGTTGTTGTTTGGGAATGCATTCAAAGAAGATCCCAAAAAGAATTTCTCCATGCATTTCTCTTCCTCTACTTCGCATTCAATATTTCAAAAAAACATCCTTCCTAAAGCTCAAAGATTACTTCGTTTGCACTTGTAGATGTTAATTCACAACTATATTACCATAGATGTTATCTCTTTTATAGAACCGTGATTTATCTCTAATTTAACCGTGATTTATCTCTAATTTAAAAATAACTGGTTTTATTTTTTAGGATACATTCCTAGAACATTCCCAATTTCAAAAGATTAGGCATGCTCCCATATTTGCAACTACTATGGAAATGCCATGTCATCATATATCACTCTGCCTCTCCCTCCCTCTAAATCTCTAGATAGATAGTAAATAGACAGAAATAAATTGCTATAAAAATTACACTAGTGTAATGATCTCAAGCCAATTTTTTGCTTGAAACCACTAACTACCTCTGTTGTGTATGATGTGCAGGTGACTTATTGAGTTGTCCAGTTATTAAGTGTGTTCATACAAGATTCATCCAACACATGAAAGATCACAATACATTCAAGATATAGAAACACAAGCAAAGATCTGACCTTTTATTATAAGAAGCATGGAACCAATACAATAGAGGGAAGATCTGGAATAATCCTCGGATGGCCCAATAGATAAGAAATACGAGCTGCTACAAAATGCTCTGCCGATACAAAATAAGCCTCCAAAGAATGAGAGATGAAGACCAATACAAGTAGATCTGAATGTCGATTCCTCAAGCTGGGAGATGCCACGCTCCACTAGAAGGCTGAAACCCTCAATAACTCGGCCCAACTGCAAGAAGACTCCAAATGAGCCCAAACTTTGCCAACTGATAGATCTGGGTGATAGGAACACCCTCCTGAAATCTCAAGCCAAAAGGCTAAGGCAAACTCCTCCAAACTCTGAATATTCTAACGAAGTTGCGCCCTCCTAGATGCCTGGAACCCTAGGTAGTTCGGCCCTGATGAGAGAAGTCTCCAAATGCCCTGAAACTTCCCAGGAATATAGATTGGGCTAAGAGAACCCCGTAGGAGACGTTTCAGACTCAAACTCTGGGTGAAGCTCTCTAGATCTGAGATTTACTGAATCATAGGACGTCCCTTTGCCTCCAAGTCGTCCCAATCTGAAGCAAAAGATCTAATGGTGATAACTCTCCAGAAAAACCCTCAAAATGATGGTTGGGCCCCTGCAAGTAAAACCCAAGTGTCGGAATGGCCAAAGGCTCTCCTGATCAGTTGGATCGAACCCTTCTCTAGATGATGGTGCGCCCTTGCTAGAAACTCAAGAACAGTACGGCCCTACTACTTCTTGACTCGCTAGGTGGAAATATGCTGAGTGTAGAATGGTGTGGAGGAGTCTTTCATCGCCGAGACCAAGCTGTGGAACAAGGTGAGTGGGTCTTTCACCACTGAGTTGCTCACAAGGGTTTGTACAGCAAACCCCCAAACTGTATGCTCGAGAGAAATAACAAGCAATATACCAAATCCAGAATGAATAATAGGTGCGCCCCAGCCTTCTATTTATACTTTTTCTTCTATTCCTCTGTTGAGTTAGATTAACTCCCAGGGTTAACTTCTATTCTTTTATTGAGTTATCTTTTACTCCTTTTAACCTTTTTCTTCAAGTCAACTTAAGAATATAACCTTAGTCTAGTTGACTTTCCCCCTCAGTGTGAGACTATGACCTAGTGGGGATGCCCAGGCCACTGAGTCTCCTCATCACCTCTTTATCAAGAGGTGGGGGGCATTACAAGTAGGCAGTACAATAAAAGATGATTATAGCAATGCAAATATATGCAAGCATAAAGCAAAACTTGCCTTTATAAAATAGGCCATGCAGTCAAAAATGAGTATATGGTATATCTAGGTATAAAAAGTAGAATAGTGGGAAATGAAATACAAAAGCAACACTAAGAAAGCCCCAAGGGTTAGCTCAATCGATTGGTGCCACTGTTGCCAAGAGGTTGCCAATAATTCGACACGTTGAACAAGTCCCCAATTCAATTCCCATGGGACTCGATGCAATAAGTCTACACTAACAACCTTACATCGCCCAAAAGTTTCCCAAGGATTTATTTACAAGAAAAAAGAAAGCAAAACTAATAATCAAGCCCATCGACATTATCACAAACCTGATATCAAATCACCTTGCGCTCATTGTTTTCTATAGGTTTCTAAGTATAATGCATATCCTAGAGAAGGTAGCCCAAATGTAAAACATTCCCTCTATAACAAGTTCAAAATGAAAAGACATGATTCAAGTCCAGATCCTTACAATCCAGGCATCCCAATCTTTTGCAACCCTTGTAAATACTTTATCTTTTCAAGGAGAAGACACAATTTTGGAATGGATGAAACATGATCTTTTGTCTTCCTCAAACCCAAACTCTGATGCTTTATTGAACAAAAAAAGCCATAGATACTATAGTTCCTCTTTGCAACTAAAGAGTCAGCCACATATAATAGAACATGAATGGAAACATATTTTAACTCCTTCGTACCTATGTTGTAAAGGATCCACCACTATGTAAACACTAGCACCTTCACCCACAAGCAATCTTGGCAAATTAGGTGTAGAGTCTAGACATGTAAGAGGGTAACACAACCAACTTGGTTTTCCGTATCCATCTGAAATTCCTATGTGTGAAGTACATATATGATTGCTTAGTTGTTGTTGAGGACTAGCGACCCAAGCACACTAGAATTAAAAGATAAGCAAGCTTTCCATGTGACCTAAAATCTTTGAACCCATCTAACTTCTTTAACCTATATAACCCATTAGCACTCATAATTGGATTTCTTCAAAATCCAATCTAAGTGCCTATCTTATTTTGTTCTTGGGTACATTTCAAGACGAATTGGTTGCTTGGTCCATCGTTGAAGCATCAACGGTTCGTGAATGCCTTTACAAACTTAGCACATGGTCACATATTTTGTTATTCAGGGGTTGATAGTAGGATAGTTTCTAGAGCAGGTCACATATATATACAAGTACATCTAATGGACCAAGTTTTCAGTAGTGCAGGTGACCCATACTTACAAGTTCAATGCAATATTCAAAGCAACAATATTGATGTGGCATCGACGGTTCATGAGTGTCTTTACAAACTTAGCACGTGGTCATATGTTTTGTTATTCGGGGGTTGATGGTAGGACAGTTTCTTGAGCAGGTCACATGTGCAGGTCTAAATGTGCCACCTCAATGCAAATCAATCAAAAATCATCAACCTATCACAGGTTCATTGTGCTTATCTTGGGCACCAAATCCACTCCAATCATTGGAGCAAGCAACCTCTCACAATTCCCAAACCTATCACAGGTTCAGTGTGCCTATCTCATGTGAGAAATCCACTGCAATCATTAGAGAAAGCAACATCTAACAAGTCTCGAACCTATCACGAGTTCAATGAACACACCAATCAATGGAGCTTCCTTGAGCATCACACCCACTAACCTCTCACAAGTTCTGATGCCTATCCCAGGTGTTACCTCCCCGACCTGCACTTAGTGATAAAATCCCTAATACACAAGGTGCAATCCGAGAGTGAACTACTAGGATGGTTACCACTGTCACCTAAGCAACATATGCTCTCACTTTAGGCTGCTTCTCCTCCAATTCTGTAAAATTTCAGACCCCACCCAGCTTCAAGTCTCGCTGATTTTCAGCCAATGTTTAATGCCCAAACCCAGTTTTATGGCAGCCAAATAAACTCAGCATGTAAACAAATTTTCAGAACTGAAACATGAAAATTCTGAACATTTTTTAATGCAGAAATAAAAACATATCAGCAACACAATATTCAGAAAATTTACACACAGAATTTTCGTCTAACAGCGACCCTGGAAAAAGCCACAAGGGAAAAACCAGTGAGAGAGGGAGTTTTTATTATTTCAGAGGTCTGAGGAAATGTCTTTTACAGCAGTCAATAATTTCATAGATTTAATAGACTTATCTCGAAAACCGTGCCAAGCTTTGTCTTCAAAATACTGGGCCAAACTCCTCGAAATTTGTAACAGAATTTCCTGTACAAATGCACATGTCAGCTCCTTGATTGTCGTGCCCCCTTTGACTATACTGCCACCTCAAAAAATGTGCCAAACTGCAACAGCACAAATCTGTGCAATAAATGCCTGTATGGTTGCCTTGGGAACTGTGCCAAAACTCAGAAAAAACACAACAAATTTCCTCCATTTCTGTGCAGCAAGAAACAGCAGTACGGACTGCTAAAATCCGTACAGTATGGCATGTTCCTCTTGATATACCTTTCTCCTCGATTTCTGTGCAATTTTGACTGTATGGCCTCCTCAAAAATACATACAGAACAGTCCTCCTTCAATGTTGTACCTTGGCTCAATTTCTATGCCAACTTTCAAGTTGTACTGCCTCCTAAATCCTTACAGTACGGCCTGCAATTAATGTTGTACTCTCCTCGATTTGTGTGCCAATGATAGCCTTGGAATGTGTGCTCTTAGCAGCAAAAAAGATTCTCCTCAAGTCTGCTCGACTTCTCCTTTCTCAGCTCTCTCTCAAAATGTTGAACAACCCAAGAATGGGTGCACCCTCTACCCTACTAATCGACCTCATGAGGGAAGGTGAAGAGTCTCTCAATCCAACGGTGGAGATTGGATGAGATCAACGGTGTAAATAAAGTCACTTAAGTTACCCAGTTTCCCTAAGTCCAAAAAGTCACCTTTTAATTTGTCTCTCACAAATTAAATGACTAGGGTCCACAATAGGCATTTTCTCACCCCTTAGGCGCCTAGGTGATGAGAAACACTTGCCTAGGTACTTTTTAATTATTTTTAACACTCCCTCTCACTGAGGAAAGTGTTACTCACCACTCCAAGCTTGTCCCTGAAGAATACAAACTTGCCTTTGCCCAAGGCTTTGGTGAGTATATCTGCAACCTGCTCATCTGTAGATATGTACTGTAGCTCAACTGCTCCTCTCTGAACATAATCCTGGATGAAGTGATACTGAATCCCAATGTACTTAGACCTGTCGTGAAAAAATGGATTCTCAGAGAGTTTAATACAACTTTGATTGTCACAGTAAATCATAGTAGGTCTCAACTTCACACCAAACAATCCCACCAGCAACTTGAGAAGCCAAAGAGCCTCACAATTGGCCTGATCAGTAGCCATATACTCAGCCTCTGCAAAACTCAAAGCCACTGACTTTTGCTTCCGACTAAACCAAGACACCATTGTTGAGCCCAATCTGAAACAACATCTAGAAGTACTCTTCCGGTCACTAACACATCCTACCCAATCTGAGTCTGCATAGCCCACCAATCGAACTGCATCCCCTCTCAGATAGTCCAGACCATAATCCATTGTACCACAAATATACCTGAGCACATGTTTTGCTGCCACCCAATGCACTCTCCTAGGCTCCACCATGAACTGACTAATAGTGTTGACAGCAAAACAAATACATGGCCTGGTATTGACCAAATACATCAATGAACCGATCAACTGACGAGATAAAGTGGAATCAACCAATTGTGACTCAGAAGCATGAAGCTTCTTCCAGTTAGTAATCATGGGTGTGGTCATGGGCCTACAATCCTCTATATGGAATCTCCTCATAACGTCACAAACATACTTCCTTGATCCCAGGAAGATGTGTCCAGGCTCCTGCCAAACCTCTAATCCCAAAAAATAATGCATTGGTCAAATATCAATCATCTCAAACTCTGAAGCAAGGCTCTCCTCACAGCTAGTGATGAGTCTCTCTGCCCCTGTAATGAAAAGATCATCAACATATAGCAAGAGTATGAGAGGATCCTCTCCAACCACAATGAAATAGAGGTTGGGATCTGCCTCACTCTTCTCAAAGCCCAACTGCTGCAAGTATGCATCAATCCTAGAATACCAAGCTCTAGGAGCTTGTTTCAGCCCATACAATGCCTTCTTCAGTCTGCACACATGAGGATCTCTCCCATGCACCTCAAAGCCCAATGGTTACTCAATGTACACCTCCTCCTGTATGAGACCATTCAAAAATGCAGCCTTCACATCCATATGATGGATCTTCCAACCCATCTCTGCTGCAATAGAGATCACTGACCTGATCGAGATATATCTAATAACTGGAGCGAAGGTCTCATCATAATCAACTCCCTCAACCTATGAGAACCCCCGAGCCACAAAGTGAGCTTTGTACTTCTCAATGCTGCCATCTACAGCATACTTGAGTTTATAGAGCCACTTGGAAGTCACCACTGACTTCCCCTCAAGTCTAGGAACAATCTCCCAAACATCATTCTTCATGATGGAAATGTACTCTTCCATCATAGCATCTCTCCAAACCTGTCTACCAGCAACCTCCTCAAAAGTGGAAGGCGCAGACTCCCTGATGTTGCTCACCATCGCATTGTAGCTGCAAAATCTCTCAGGAAGTTTATTCTCCCTCACAGCCTGCCTAGGATTCCCCACTGAACCCTGTGACTCCATCAAAGTATCGTGAAGCCACTTGGGCTTCCTCCTCTCTAAAGTAGTGTCCCGTGGAGGGGACTCTCCCTGCTCGACCCCATCACCTGGAGACTGTGAACCTGAAGTAGAATATGGAGAACTCAATCCTAAAACCTATGATCCTGACATCTGTGGCCCTGTAACCTGTGGACCAGTCGTCACCGAAACTGGTGGTCCCGAACTCTATGTCACTGAAATTTGTTGTGGACTCACCTGAATCTGAGGTGATGACTGCTCACCCCCCTCCGTCCCTCATGACTTCCTAAAGGCTCCATCCTCCTCAAATCTCACATCCCTTCTCAAAACTGTCTTCCTCAAGGAAGGGATGTATATGCGGAAAGCCTTTGAAATCTTGCTATACCCAACAAAGATCCCCTTCTTTGTCGTGGATTTTAGCTTTGTCCTCTTCTCAGAAGGGACATGTGAATATGTAAGGCACCCAAAAATCCTGAAGTGCCCCACCTCAGGCTTCTTCCTAGAGAAAGCCTCCTCAAGAGTCATACTCCCCATTGCTATGTGTGGACTCTTGTTCTACAAATAAACTATAGTGTAGCATGTCTCGGCCCAAAGAAAAAGTGGCAGCCCCTGATCATGTAACATGGCTCTCGCAGCCCCAACTACGGCAATTTTCTTCCTCTTAGCAACCCCATTCTGTTGTGGGTTGTAAGGAACAGTCAACTCTCTCCTGATGCCCTCTCCTGCACAAAAGTCCATGAACTCCTTGGAGGTATACTCACCCCCATTGTATGTCCTCAAAACTCTGATTTTCTTCCTAGTCTGGTTCTCCACAAGAGCTTTGAACTCTTGGAACTGATTGAAGACCTGTCCTTTGGTCTTCATGAAGAAAATCCAAGACTTTCGTGAGAAGTCGTCAATGAATATGACATAGTATAAACAACCAGTCAAAGATGCAGAAGACATTAGGCCACATACATCAGAATGAATAAGATCAAGTATACATGTTGCTCTACTGTCACTGCTTGGAAAAGCAGTCTTGGTGTACTTTCCCAAAGCACACCCCTTGCACAACTCATGGTGCTTTGTACTGAACTCTGGAACTCCAGTCACAATCTCCCTCAATATCCTCAGAGCCCCATGATGCAAATGGGCCATCCTCCTGTGCCATAGCTCACAAAGATCATCGTTGCTGGTAGAATGACATAATGCACTCGCTGGCTGGAACATGAGCTTGTACAGCTTCTCATGTCGAGTCCCAATCACTTTGGCCGAAGTGATATTGGACCTCTTGGGGAATAGGAGCACATGTCCATCACGGAACAACACCTCATAACCCCTCTCCTCAATAGCAGAAACTGAAACCAAGTTCTTCTTCAAGCCAGGAACATATAGGACCTCTCTCAACAACATGGGAGGTAGAGACTCCCTCTGAAATGATATTGTCCCACTACGAACTGCCTTGACCACCCGGCCATCTCCAAGCACTACCTCAAGATCACCAATCTGAGTAAGCTATGTCAAGTGCTCACGAACACCTGTCATGGCAGGAGGCGCCACTGTCAATATACCACACACTGGAATGAGTGGTCCTAGAGGAAAGACATACTACTAAGGAAAACTCTTTATCAAACTTGGCGAAGAACTCCTCCATTGTTGTTGAAGTTGTTGTCTGCTTCTTCTTCTTCTTCTTCGGACAATGTCTTGCATAGTGCCCAAACTTGTGACATGCAAAGCACTTGACTTTGCTCATGTCCTTCTTGCCTTCACCCTTCGGTTTGTTTCCTCCCTTGGGATCCTTTTTGAATTTCTTCTTGTTGTTGGCAACAAGAGCCACATTCTCCTAATCATGACCTGTAGATGAACTGCCATGCACATAACCTCTCTAGGTCTCGTCCTGAACAAAATCATCCCAAAGACGTTCCCACTTGGGAAGGTTCTCCCTAGCCACAAGGCCCTCAACAAAAACAACCCATTGTTTGGAAACTCCATTCAATGTTGTCCTCACAAGTTCACTATCAGCAATGACCTCCCCCACAGCTCCAATTCATCTCTCACCTATGTCAACCTGGAAAGATATGTGACCACATTTTCAGCCTTGGTCATTTTAATGTTTTTCGGTGTTTCTCTCAAAACCATCCTCCAGTTTTCATTTGTACTCTAGTACAACTTCGTTAAGGACTCCCACATCTCATAGGCTTTTACCTTCCCTGTCACATAAGGAATCAAATGGTCCTTGATGGCATCAAGGATAATTCTCTTAGCCTTGATACTCTTCTTGGTGTATGTTGCTAGAAGAGTAGCATCTGTGGGCACATTCACAGGATTTGTTGTGGAATTCTCAACAATATCCCATAACTCACTTTCTTGCAACAACAAGATCATCCTCTCCTTCCAAGCACCAAATTTCATTGCCCCATCAAGTCTGTCCTCAACCCTCAAACTAGTAGCCATTGACCCTTTTCTTCTGAAAATGAAAATTCAAATTTATGTCCGGTGACGTGACTTTTGTCCCACTTTTCTGACTTGCTTATATAAATCTGCCTCTCTTTAACTCAGCTTTGATACCATGTAAAATTCCAGACCCCACCCAGTTTCAAGTCTTGTTGATTTTCAGTCAATGTTTAATGCCCAAACCTAGTTTTATGGCAGCCAAATAAACTCAACATGTAAACAAATTTTCAAAACTGAAACATGAGGATTCTGAACAATTTTTAATGCGGAAATAAAAACATATCAGCAGCACAATATTCAGAAAATTTACACAGAGAATTTTGGTCTAACAACTACCCTGGAAAAGCCCACAAGGGGAAAACCAGTGAGAGGGAGTTTTTATTGTTTCAGAGGTCTGAGGAAATGTCTTTTACAGCAGTCAATAATTTCATAAATTTAATACAGACTTATCTCAAAAACCGTGCCAAGCTTTGTCTTCAAAATACTGAGCCAAACTCCTCGAAATTCATAACAGAATTTCATGTACAAATGCAAAGGTCGGCTCCTTGATTTCTGTGCCCCCTTTGACTGTACAGCCACCTCGAAAAATGTGCCAAATTGCAACAGCAATAAATGCTTGTACGACTGCCTTGGGAACTGTGACAAAACTCAGAAAAACACGATTTTGTGCAGCAAGAAACAGCAGTACGGACTGCTAAAATCCGTACAGTACAGCATGTTCCTCTTGATGTACCTTTCTCCTCGATTTCTGTGCATTTTTTACCGTACGGTTGTTAATATTATGGTAGCTGCAAGAGGTATTTACCTCCACGTGTGAACCTGACAAGAATAGAAGACTCTGGGAAGCAAGAGAAACCCTAATGAGTTGGCTAATAACCCTAGAAGCCTTGTCGGCTCAAGAAAATAATTTATATTAGGTTATTAGCCTCCAAGAGAAGAAGTCAGCCAGAAATAATAATAATATACTGAACAGACACTTATCCAGAAGGAGAAGTCGGCCCCAGCATAACTAGCAGAATCACTATAAATACAGGGCGTCAGTTCTCATTTGTTACATCTCAAAATTGCAGTTCCCAGTTTTGGTGCGCACTACAGCTCTAGTTTGGTGCGCACGTGTGGAGGAGGATTGCAGCTGCAGCTGCAGCAGCAGCTAGTTTCAGTATTGGCTTGGACTATCTATTGGTGAGGGTTTGGACTATCTGATTAGTCTTTTGTGTTGCGCTATCCTTGGGGAAAGGTGCGCTACCCTTTGTTTGGCTATCTAGCCTAGGGTTTGCTTCCGGAGGAATTCTCAGTCAAGGTTAAGGTGCTCGAAGGGAGGCTTCGGCCTATGGTTGGGTGACGAGGGTATCGTCAATGGTAAAACAAGCACACCATGTTCTATATTCTAACAAGTTATGGGCCCACACCCCTTCAGTCAGCCTAAAATGCTGGAAGGAAACATAGTCGCTAGATATTGAGCTCGTTGAGGAACTGTCGCTACGATTACTAGCAGAAGCAGCTTCCAAGACACTGCAGCTAGGGTTACTAGCCGGTGCAGTTGCAGAAACCCTAAATCTCTTGTCGAGGCACCTTAAGTGACGAGATTGACCTAATCTCCGGATAGATCAATGAGCCCAGCGCATCTCCTGGTACTCTCAGAAGGCCAAGACGTGAAGTTTGGATTTCTGGTCAAATCTAGGGTTTGACCAAGTCAAGCAAGCCATGACGAACTCTATGAAGTCTGAGAACAAGCTAGATGGAGCTTCTAACTTCAAAGCATCGAAAACAAGGATTGACCTCATCCTTGCTAAGAATAAAGTGTTGGATATTGTGACAAGAAAGATTGTGAAGCCAGAGTTTAAAGAAGGAGAAGAGAAGGAACCGCAGAATGTTGCAGCTATGGAGAAGTTCAAAGATGTTGACATCAATGCCATGACTATCATAGTGGATTCCATAAAAGACCACTTGATACCCTACATCTCCCATCATGACTCATCAAAGAAGATGTACAATGCCCTAACAAATCTCTTCTCAGTCAGAAACATTGGACAAGTTATGAGTCTAATGAATGAGCTCTGTGACATGAAGATGAATGATGATGACAGCATAACATCATACTTTGTAAGGATCTCCCATTTAAAAGATCAACTACAAGCTATTGAAGAGATCATCTCAGAAAAGGAATTGGTAAACATGTACTCAATGGTCTTCCCAAGACATGGGATGCATTTGCTGCAAGCATGAACACAAGGAAGGAGTACCCGACATTTGAAGAACTTTGGACTTGTTGTGCTCAAGAAGAATCAAGGATCAATGCAAAAGAGAAACCTCAAAAGAAGTACGATGATCAAGCCATCACAGCAAGATTCAAGAACTTCAGAGACAAAAGAAAGTTCGATTCAAGAAGGAAGCCAAAACAAAGAAATGATATTTCAGAAATACAGTGCTTCAACTGTCAAAAGTACGCTCACTGCAGGAACCAGTGTCCCGAGCTAAAGAAAAGGAAAGAGAAGCATGAAGCATCAGTTGCCGAAGAAAAGGAACCTACAAAGAAGACTAAGCAGGATGGAAGAGACTTCTTCTACTAAAAGGTAAACAACACTATTCTTATTTTCT
>ML836237.1:2975-18531 GCA_009831015.1 Picea engelmannii
CCCAGGTCATGCCAAAAGTGCATTTCTCCAAATTGGCACACAACTTGTGTTGCCGCAGTGTTTGGAGGACCTGTCGGATGTGGTGGAGGTGCTCTTCCCAAGTCTAGTTGAAGATCAAAATGTCATCCAAGTACACCACTACAAATGAGTTGGTGAATGGCCGCAGGATGTCGTCCATTAGCCTCATGAAGGTTGTAGGGGCATTCGTCAACCCGAAAGGCATGACCAACCATTCGAAAAGGCCCTCCTTGGATTTGAATGCAGTCTTCCACACATCAGAGGGTTCGATTGGTACCTGGTGCTACCCAGACTTCAAGTCGATCTTGCTGAAATATTTCGCCCCCTTGAGTTGGTCTAGAAGGTCATCAATCCGTGGGATCGGGTACCTATTCCGGACAGTGATCTTGTTCAGTGCCCGATAGTCAATGCAAAGTCTCAAAGTCCCATCCTTCTTCTGCACCAACACGATCGGGCTCCCACGGGGCAATGAACTCGGTCGGATGTGACCTTTCTGCAACAGCTCCTGAATCTACCTCTTGATTTCGTCATTCTCCATAACAGAGCGCCGATAGATGGGTCCATTGGGCAGTGGCACACCTCGGGTCAGATCGATGGGGTGCTTGACCTGGCAGTGTAGAGGCACCCCTACGGGGGATGTGAAGATGTCCTCGTACTCCTCCACGACCTTATCCATCTGTTGTTTTCGTGCAGCGGGGCCCTGTCTGGAGGTCATGGCCACAGTCTTTCTCTTTCCCTGAGGGCGGATCATCAGGGAAACACATTTCCTGGTTTTGGAAATGAGCTTACTGCATTGTTTTGTAGTAACCAAAGAGATGGTGGTAGGCGATGCTATCTCCGGTATCCTATACAGCTTATTTCCCAAAGTGATAATAACAGCACGAGGCCTGGACTCATACAAAGCATGTCGCTTCCACAAGTATGGTTGGCCTAATAATACATCAGAAACATCAAGAGGAGCAATGTCACATAATACCTCATCCGTGAAGGGCTTGATGTTGTAGGGAAGGTGACATTGTTGACTGATGCGGAGGTCCCACCCTTGGTGCAACCACCCGATGGTGTATGGTTGTGGGTGTGCTGTGGTCGACAAGCCCAACCGCTTCATGACCTCTACCGAGATGAGGTTCTTCTGGCTCCCACTGTCGACAATGAACTGCAACGAGGAACCCTTTACCCACATCTTGGAATGGAAGAGATGCGCAGCCTCCTCTGGATCTTCTGGTTCCTCCTTCTGGATCTTCGTGGTGGCAACGGTGGCATTGGGCTTCGCATCGATAATCTGCTTCCCCCTGTCATTCCCCTTGTCAGGTTCTGATTTAGAGTCAGAGCATGCATCCGATTCAGAAGCCTTCAACTCGGCTACCAGTGACTGCTTGGCCCGACACTCACTTGTGTTGTGAGTGGAGCTCTTATGGAACTCACACCACTTCCCCATGTCCTTTTTTGGCTTCGTGGTGTTGTTCTTTGCTTGTGGCTTTGGCGGGTTGTCATGGGATGCCCCGCCTTGGCTTGGTCCTTTGTTCTATGTTTTGGGGGTGCCTTTCCCTTACTTCTGATTTGCAGACCCAAAGTCTCGGCTCTTCTATTTGAACTTCTGCTCAATCTTGGCAACATATCGGTATGCCACACCAAGCAAGGAGATGTCAAGGAACTCCATTTCCTCCTGAATGTATCTTTGCAGACAACTACGGTATTTAACACCAAATGTTTCTCTGAATCTTTGATACCCAACTTTGTGCGTAGGGTATGAAACAGATTTGTCATCTCACGCACATCTTGGTCCCTTTGTTGCTGCAGCGTAGTCCATTGTATGTATTTGTCCTCATAGCTCCTCACAGGATAATATGGTTCCTTGATGGCGTCTTGGAAAGAATTCCAAGTGGGTGCAGCCGAGAACAAAGAGGGTCTCCCTCGTCCTATTGCTCCGAGTAGGTTTCCCACCAGTCCTTGACATGGGGGGCGGCTTTGAGGAGTGTGAAAATAATCTTTTTTCGGTCGAAAAAGTCATGAACCGAGAAATATCCTTCTAACAGATTCAACCATCTATCTACGGCATCTGCATCTATTTGGCCCTCAAATATGGGAATGTCAAAGTTTACTTGTACCTTAAAAGGAGTGGCGCCTCCAGAGTGGTTGTTAGATGTCGATGCACCGCTAGTGAGAATCTGTTGAAGAATCTGGGCAAAGTTGTCCATCATTGCGTTCCTTTGTTTCTTGAGGGCTCCTCGAGCAACATTTTGATAGGATCTCCTGCTCCCTCATCTTTCTTTTCTTCCCCCATGGGCAGTCATCGGGTTTTGCGAGGCTGATCTTGCAAAGGTTCAACTAGATCGAGCCCCAACTCCTTATACCCCGACCTCGTTAGGGACATGCAAAGAAGGATCGAGAATGAGCAGACTGCTCTGATACCACTGATCCGGATTTATGTAGGAACACAATGAAATACAGAAATACACATAAAAACAGAGATGCAGCGGAAATAAGACTTCATTTCATTAATAACAAATGACTGAAATATGCTTACAAACAGAATGGAAATAAACTAGCTAGGGTGCTGGTAGCTTATCTCTGAGAAAAGATGTGGGGGCTACTGGCCTCTGAACTGTGTTACAATGAGGCTCAAAGGCTTATTCTTATTGAGAAACAATGGAAAAACCCTAAACATCCAAAGACCTAACCCTAGGAGATGAAACACCAAGACTATGGGCCCCGTTTGGGTAAGTTGGTACATCAACTTCCCGGGGATGTAACTTTGGCATACGATCTCTGTTTGACGTGTTTCATACCTTGTTAGAAAGATCTATCCGAGGACTAGAAAGATCGTTAGAAAAATCTATACGATCCATGTTGCTCCCCGTTTTCTCAAAAAACGTCATTTAAGGCCTCAAAACGGCTCCGAAAGTTCAGGACCCGAAAAATTGCTAAAAATAGTAAACTGTGCGGAAACTGAAAAATTGAAAGAAGCAATGGTGGGGGTCCAAGTGGAATAGGTGGGTGGCCACCAATATTCACCTGGATCACCAAGGGAAGTACACAGTTGAAATCTTAAAGAGATTCGACATGCTAGAATGTAAGCCCATGAATACACCCATGGAAACGAAGTTGAAGCTGTTGGTCGATACTTCGTCAGACTTGATAGATGCCACACTATACAGACAGATTATTGGATCACTGGTGTACCTGACGAACACCAGACTAGACATTTGTTTTGCAGTGAACACCTTGAGTCAATTTCTGGTAGAGCCCAGACGTGTTCACCTAGTAGCTGCAAAACATGTGATGAGGTACCTTAAAGGTACAATGGATTATTGTCTCAACTATGATGGAGATCATGAATTCACATTGAGTGGATACACTAATTCAGATTGGGCAGGAAGCGTTGCTAACAAAAAAAACACTTCCGGATGTTGTTTCAATTTGGGATCAACCATGATCTCGTGGCAGAGTAGGAAGCAATCCAGTATTGCTCTCAGCATAGCGGAAACAGAGTACATTGCCGCATGTTCTGCTAGCTGGGAAGCTATATGGCCTCGAAAGTTGTTGACTAGCCTATTTGACTTGGAGATGAGAGCAACCGTGATTCTATGTGACAACCAGAGCTGCATAAAGATGACAGAGAATCATGTATTCCACGACAGGTCGAAGCACATAGAGATCTGCTATCATTTCATCCGTGACATGGTACAGAGAGGAGCCTTGAAGCTCCAGTACATTAGCACGGATGAACAGGTTGCTGATGTGTTGACCAAACCTCTATCTCGTGTAAAGTTTGAACACTTTCAAGATAAGCTTGGTATAGTCCGAAAGGACCCTCCCTGAAAGGGGGAGTATATATGTATTCCTTGCTTCTGACCTTGCTATTAGACGTAAAGCAAGATGAGTCATTACTTCTCACCTCGCTGTTAGACGTAAAACAAGACGCTGTGTGTATTCCTTGCTTCTGACCTCGCTACTAGACATAAAACAAGATGAGTCATTGCTTCTGACCTCGTTGTTAGACGTAAAGCAAGATGAGTCATTGCTTCTGACCTCGCTGTTAGACGTAAAGCAAGACGATGATGTGTTCCTTGCTTCTGACCTAGTTGTTAGATGTAAAGTAAGATGATTCCTTGCTTCTGACCTCGCTGTTAGACGTAAAGCAAGATGATGATGTGTTCCTTGTTTCTGACCTAGTTGTTAGACGTAAAGCAATATGATTCCTTGCTTCTGACCCAGTTGTTAGACGTAAAGCGAGATGATGTATACCTTGCTTTTGACCTAGTTGTTAGATGTAAAGCAAGATGTGACTGACACTGAGCTACCAACTTAACAGCTGTAACATTGAGCCAGTGTAGTACTGTGATGTGCCAGCGTAGTGCTGTGATGAGGTATCATTTTTACTGATACATATTGATGTAGATGATGATGGCATTCTTTCGAGAATGACGATGTTGCCGATGAAGAAAACTTCCGATGGCTCGTAAATGTGCCAGCCAATGTTCCAAGATGATATTGATGATACTATCCTCTTGATACCACTGATGATGCAGACCTCTCTCGCCTGATGTTGTTGAAGAATACCCTTCTTATTAAGGGGGAGTGTTGAAATAATGTAACTGCAAAGAGTATTCTTATTATTATTGATATATTATTTATAGGATTAATCATGTCGGTACTTGTATTAGGACCAAATCCTCTTTTGTGGATTGGTCAATGGACAATTGTAATAGGTAGAATAAGAAGTCGGCCCCAGCAGTTATTATTGAGACCTAGAAAAATAATAAAGGTGGGTTTACCCACCCAGAGTGAGAGGTCGGCCCTGCCAGTGAAGACCCTTCACACGTGCCAGACTTGTATATATAGAGAGGCTAGCGCCTCACTTTATCACACAACACACTTGCTCATTTTCTAAGAAGCAAGCTGCAACTTACCAGTTGGAGAGAGGGAGAAGAGTGGTGCATCTTTTGGAGAGGACTATCTGTATTGGTTTGAGTTATCTCTTGACATGTATTGGCAATTTATGATAAGGAAGTTTTTGTTGGGTTTTCTTCCCCTAGAGGGTTTCCCAGGATAAATGTTGTGTCTCTTGTGAATGTGTATTTCTCAGTGATCTTGTTCGTATGTTGCTCTTATCTATTGAAATGCAAAGAACTATAATAATGGCATAAAACATTAACAAGGTCGAAGCCACCCTCCGAGCACCTTGACCTTGATAGAGAAGAATCCTGGTAGCAATCAATAGCCAAGCAAGGTTAATGCACCAAGCAAGAAAGTAACCGAAGCTAATCAGATAGTCCAACCCAGAAACTAATGCAACACCTTCCCTAGAACTTGCACACAAAACTGCTAGACTACAGTGCGCACAAGTGACTTCTACACTTCTGAGAATGTGTATAATGAGAGACCGGCGCCCTGTATTTATAGTAATTCTGGCAGGCTTACCTGGGCCGACTTCTCCTTCTGGGTACTAATTAATTCATATTAATTATATTTTTGCAGCTGACATCTTGTCTAGGGTTTCCTTCATTTCTTTGCTTCCTTCCGGAACATTCTAATCTTATCAAAGGTCACAATAGAGGTCATACCTCCTGAAGCTACCATAATATCAACACTCCCTTCTAGCTAGGGAGGTACGGTCTTGAGCACAAACAGACCATTCAACTGGTAGTATCATGAGCATCGTCATTATTATCCAACTGGATAATATCCATGACAACTGGTACAATATCAATTGATAGAACACAACTATGTCTATCCATGGTAGTACACAACTACTCAAACCGTGACACATAGTCACAAACAATGGAACATATCCACCACAGTAGTATATCTCTACTGTCTGGAGACAGGCAGTCTCCATAACAATCATTTGTTATCAACCTGCACATAAAATATTGTTAAAGATAAACTGAATCATCTGGGCCAATATTTCACTCACATCTGTAAGTTTTGAAAGAATATCTGCCCTCAGTGTAGAACATCAACGATGAGTCTTCTCAAACAAGGAAGAATGATTACTTCTGATTTTTAAGCCTGGACCATTCCTCACCCTGGGCCATTCCTTCGACACTAAACAAAGTGTAACCTGGAGAAAATGAATCTGCCCTAAGGAATGTATGTCCCTGATTGCTGAGCCTGGACCATTCCTCCGGCACTAAACAAAGTGCAACCTAGAGAGAATGAATACACCCTAAGGAATGATTGTCCGGACCATTTCCTCTGTTAACCACAAGAGGAAAAGACTTTCCTGTATCAACTTCCAAAACAGACCATTCATCATGTTAACCACAATGAGAAATCGTTGTCTGGTGAGGCGGGCCAGTCTTCTTGAGTAACCCTCAAGAAGAGAGACTGCCCTAGACCACTCCCCATGTTAACCACAATGGGAAATCGTTGTCTATGATACATCAGCAATTTGGACCATTTCCCATGTTAACCATAATGGGAAATCGATGTCCGTCATAAATCTCAATCCACTTTCCGAACAGGAAAGAATCTGTCCAAGCTGGACTATTTTCAATCACAAAAATAAATGTCTTCAATAATATTTTCAATGCTCCCTCCCAACCTAGAGAGTCATTTCTTCCCTTTCAGCTAAGGGAGTTATTTCCACGATCCCCATCTTCTCTCGGAAATATGCAAACTTTATTCTGGATAGAGGTTTTGTCAGGATGTCTGTTGTCTTCTCATTAGTGGGGATATACTCGAGCTTTACCTCTCCTTCCTGGACTTTATCTAGAATAAAGTAGTATTTGATCTCAATGTGTTTCGATCTTTCATAAAACACGAGATGTTTTGGTAATCTTATACAACTCTGATTATCCCAATGTATTATGGTCGATTCTGGAATCTGATCAAATAAATCGGAGATTAACTTCCTTAGCCATATTGCTTCTGTGCATACTTCACATGCTGCGATATACTCTGCTTTTGTTGTGTTGAGTGCGACAGACTTCTGTTTCCTGCTCCTCCAAGATATCATAGCGAAGCCCAAGCTGAAACACGTACCTGAAGTGCTCTTTATGTCTTCTGCACTTCCTGCCCAATCTGACTCTGTGAATCCATAAAGTTGTATGTCACTGGATGCAGTATATCTCAAGCCATAGTTTATTGTCCCACGAATATATCTTAAGACATGTTTTGCAGTTATCCAATGCTCATGTCTCGGTTCCACATGGAACTGGCTTAATGTATTCACGGCAAAGAAAATGTTTGGTCGAGTATTTACCAAATACATCAATGACCCAATTAGTTGTCGATATAAAGATGGATCTACTGGATCAGAATCTGGATCTTTCACTTTTCTTATATCTGTATTCATAGGAGTGTCCATGGACTTAGAGCCCTTCATTCCAAACTTTTGAAGGATCTTTATTGCATACTTTCCTTGTCCAAGGAATACTTCACCATGCTTCTGCCATACTTCTTGTCCCAAGTAATAATGCATGAGACCTAGATCTTTCATATCAAATTCAGAAGTTAGTTCCTTCTTGCACTGAATGATGAGAGACGCTTCACCTGTTATGAATAGATCGTCAACATATAGTAGTAGGATTACAGTTGCATTGTCCATGACTTTATAATAAAGGTTTGGATCTACATGACTCTTGGAGAAACCAAGTCTCGTTAGATAGCTGACCATTCTGGCATACCAAGCCCTTGGAGCTTGCTTGAGTCCATATAGAGCTTTCTTTAATCTGCAAATGTGAGTGTCTCTGGAATGTACCTCAAACCCTTGAGGTTGTTCAATATATACTTCTTCTTCAATTGCTCCATTGAGGAAAGTTGTCTTTACATCTATCTGATGTAAGTTCCATCCCATGGAAGTGGCAAGAGATATGATAATTCTGATGGAAGTATATCTAGCCACCGGAGAAAAGGTTTCGTCATAATCTTCTCCCTCCTTCTTGGAGAACCCTCTGGCTACGAATCTTGCCTTGTATTTATCCATGCTTCCGTCTGCTGCATGTTTGATCTTGTATACCCATTTTGAAGTTACCACCGATTTTTCTTTAGGTCTAAGTACGATTTCTCATACCTCATTTTTCATAATGGATTGATGCTCGTCCGTCATAACTTCTTTCCATTGTCCCTTTTGAACTGCTTCTTCAAATGTGGTAGGTTCTTCATCTAGAAGCTTCGTCATGTATGCTGCATAACTTGAGAATCTTTTAGGTCTTTTACTCTTTCTGAATGTACCTTCTAGAACCTTGAGTCTTTCTGCGTCTTGTAAGGTAGCTTCAAGCCAAGCTAGTCGTTTCTTGGTCTTGGGTATGATATCTGAATCAATGTTTTCACATGGCTCCATAGGATGATCAGGTTGTTCCTTTTCGTCATTTTCGTTTTCCGTGTTTTCTTCATTAGGTTCTTCAATCTCTTCTTCTTTAATAGTTTCTTCTATAGATTTATTGAAGGTCATCTTTTCATTGAATGTTACGTCTCTGCTGACTTTGATCTTGTGCTGTTCTGGAATATATATTCTATAATCTTTGGATGAATCATTGTATCCTACGAATATCCCCTTCTTTCCTGAGGGTTCTAGTTTATTCCTTTTGTCCTTGGATTGTGAGAGTAAACAGGACATCCAAATATTCTTAGGTTTTCCACATTAGGTTTCTTACCTGAGAAGGCTTCTTCTTGTGTCATGTCCTTCAATATACGATGAGGACTTATGTTCTGCACATATATTGTTGTCATTGTTGCTTCTCCCCATAAGAACATGGATAGACCTTGATCATTCAGTAAGGCTTTTACGGTTTCTTCAATAGATCTGTTCTTTCTTTCTACTACACCGTTTTGTTGAAAATTATGAGGAACAGTCAACTCCCTCCTAATCCCTATCGATTTGTAGAATGCAACGAATTCCTTCGAGGTGTATTCTCCTCCATTATCTATTCTTAATGTCTTGATCTTCTTGTTCATGAGGTTTTCTATCTCTGCTTTGAATTCTTGGAATTTGTTGAATACTTTGTCTTTTGTCTTTAGTAGGTATAGCCAAGTCTTTCTTGAATAGTCGTCTATGAAGATTACATAGTAAAGAGATCCTCCTAGAGATCTGAATGGCATTGGACCACAAACATCTAAGTGTATCAGATCTAGAATCTCCTTAGATCTATTGTTGTTGCTTGGGAATGATTTCTTGATATTCTTCCCAAGAGCACATCCTTTGCAAATTTCTTCATGTGTAGATTTCAATTCTGGTATTCCTTCAACCATTCTTCTGAGAAAAGGTAATGCTTGATAATTAATGTGAGTGTACCTTCTATGCCAAATTTCATTGGGATTGACTTCGTCATGAACGAGAGCTTCTTCATTTTGTTCTAGTAGTTTATACAGATTTCCTTTACGACTTCCAATAACCCTAGCATTCTCTATGTTGGAGTCTTTATGCCATGATAACACTTTTCCATCCACGAACGCTATTATGTTTCCTTTGTCTTCTAGGCAAGATATCAATACAAGATTCTTTTCTAAACCGGGTACATATAAAACATTCCTTAAGTGAACATTGTTACCTGATTTCAACTTGATGGAGGCTTGTCCAAATCCTTCGACTGGGTAAGTGCTTTTGTCTCCAAGCTCTACCTTGTACGATGTCTTCTTCTCATTTAGGTTTGAGAGTTTGGCTTGATCTCCCTTCATGTGCCTAGAAGCTCCACTATCGATTATCCATGTGTCATCTTCAATCGTTCCAGTGAGTGATGAGTAGTGTAAAAGACTGATCGTTTCACTCATGTCTTCAGTTGACTGGTAGTTGGTCATGCTTTGATCCAAAACTTCAACTTTGACGTTTCTATCTTCTGAGATAGCCAAAAGGTGCGTTGAACTAGGGCACATCTAAATATCTTCTCCTTTAGTGAGATGTTCCATCACAAGGTGTCAGATCGGAGATAAGGGTTTCTGCAACTGCTTCTGCTAGTAACCCTAGCAACAGTGTCTTGAAAGTTGCCCCTGCTAGTAACCCTAGCGACAGTTCCTCAATGAGCTCAATATCCTAGCGGTTATGCTTCCTTCCAACGTTTAGACTGAATGAAGGAGGTGTGGGCCCATAACCTGTTAGAATATGAAGGATTGTGCTCGCTTTACCATTGACAATACCCTTGCCACCCAACCATAGGCTGAAGCCACCCTCCGAGCACCTTGACCTTGACAGAGAAGAATCCTGGTAGCAATCAATAGCCAAGCAAGCCTAATGCACCAAGCAAGAAAGTAACCAAGGCTGATCAGATAGTCCAACCCAGAAACTGGCGCAACACCTTCCCAGAACTTGCACACAAAACTACTACACTGCAGTGCGCACAAGTGACTTCTGCACTTCTGAGAATGTGTATAATGAGACACTGGCGCCCTGTATTTATAGTAATTTTGGCAGGCTTGCCTGGGCCGATTTCTCCTTCTGGGTACTAATTAGTTCATATTAATTATATTTCTGCAGCCGACATCTTGTCTAGGGTTTCCTTCATTTCTTTGCTTCCTTTTGGAACATTCTAATCTTGTCAAAGGTCACAATAGAGGTTCATACCTCCCGAAGCTACCATAATATGAACATGGATGCCCTAGCAAATCTATATGAAAAGAAGGCCCCAACTCAGAAGAGGATATTGAAGAAACAACTACGTACATTAAAGATGAAAAATGATAAATCTATCTCTGCCTTTTTTTGCAAAATTGTCCAAATAAGAGATTAGTTTGCAGCAATTGGAGTTGCAGTGGATGATGATGACCTTGTACAAACAACTATAGATGGTCTTCCTAACTCTTGGGAGACATTTATCTCATCAGTGAATGGAAGAGAAGTTCAACCCAACTTCGAAAGATTATGGCATGATTGCTTGGAAGAAGAGGGCAGACTTAAAAGAATAAATGAACCCTCAACTGTGAAAGATCGTTCTCTTTCAGTGAAAGCCAATAAATGGACAAGGTTTCAGTTTGGGTTCAACTATGATCTTCTGGTCCAGCAGGAAGTAGAGCTCCATAGCCCAAACCACTGCAAAAGCAGAATACATTGTTGCAAGTGTTGCCAGTAGAGAAGCAATGTGGGTCAGAAAGCTACTCTCAGATTTGTTCAGTGCTGAGCTAGAACCCACAACAATTCACTGTGATAACCAGAGTTGTATTAAACTCTCTAAGAATCATGTGTTTCATGGCAAATCGAAACACATTGAGATTAGATATCACTATGTTCGGGACATGGTGTAGAAGAACATTCTCATTATTCAATATGTTCCGACGACAGAACAAACTACAGATATTTTGACCAAGCCTTTGTCGTTGAAAAATTTTGTGTACTTTCGAGACAAGTTTGGTGTTAAATTTAAGCAACTGTAAGAGCCATTCTCCGGGAGGATGGCATAAGATCCTAACTGAGGTCTAGGGCCCCCAGTACACTCCTGGGTTCTTGGTCTGGGACCAAGCAATTAGAGCCATGGCAAAAGACCCTAGTGAGGGCCCCCAATGTATTGTTGGGGTTCTTGGTCAATGACCAATCAGTTTGATTATGTAAGTCCCTAGATGTGTTCTAGGGCCCCTGGATGTGTTCCAGGGAATCCTTGCTCGGTGCTTGGATTGATCCTTGGTTGTGTACCTTGGTGGATAAGACCCTAGTGGTGATCTAGGGCCCCTAGATGTGTTATGGGGTATCATGGTCTGGGACTAGGTGGTTTTTGGTTAAATGCCAAGACAAAATGATGTGTGATCTTCTTCTCTCCCAGGATGGTCCATGAGACCTAGGAGTAGTTAAGAGGAAGGACATGATCACATCAGTGACATTCCTCTTATGTTGGGATGATACAAGCTTATAAGTTATCATGAGACTTATGTGGACATTTTTCCATTGAAGAAGACCCCTTCGACTTTGTCGTGTTGCCCCCCCTTGCTTGAGCCACTACCTTCTTAATGTTTGATGTGGTGTTGGTCTTTTCTAGTCACTTTGACTTGTTGACCTTCTAATTAATATTTTTATAATTAAATATTAATTATTTTTTTATTTTGTTTTATTTGGGTTTTAATTAACCCTAAAAGGTAGGGTTAATTCATTTAACCCTAAACCCCTTCCTAAATTATAAAAAGAACCTCACCCCCTTACTCTAATATACAATCATGTTCTTCCTCCCACTCTTTCTCTTGGGCTGATTTCTGTTGCGGCTACTCTTGTCTAGTTCTGTTTTTGGGTGCGACCTACTTGGAATATTTTTCTCTTGTTGATTAAGGGTTCGACCTCCTTGGGTTTTCTCTCTCTTGTTGGTTTGGAGTCTTCTTGTGCTGGTGTAGGGTACGGTTTCCCTGGTTCTAGTCTCCTCTTGTTGTTTGAGGTAGTGCGGCCCTCTCCCTTTGTTGTTACAAGTGTCGTGGCCCCTCCTCTCTCTTCTCCAGCCTGTCACATCTTCCTTAGGTTGTCGCTGGTGCTTCCTTAGGCTGTTGTTGGTTCCTCATTAGCTTTCGTTGGTGTCCTTCATGTGTTGTTGATGTCACCTAGTTATTTATAGCCTCTAGGGTCTTATAAGACAACCCTAAGATTGCTACCCTAAGCTGCATATTTGTCGTAGCAGTCCTATATATTTTGGACAGTTTTTGTTTGGGTTGTTAGGGGTTTTCCTTTAGCCTCTAGTTTGATCATTGGGGTTTTTGAATCAGTCCTATACTTGATGTTGTTTGGTCTTTGAGATCTACCTGGTTGTTGGCAAAACTGTACACATAGATCATGATGAGATCTACCCTTGAGGGTTTGATCTATGACCATTATAGCTTTTTCTGAGCATACAAAAAAGAGGACAATAACAAGCACTTCAGGTAAATATGTTCTTTGTTTTTTGGCTAAGGTAATGTTCATATTTTGTTTTAGCTAATGATCAATTATGTTCTTTGTTTGAATTAATGATCAAAATTGTTTCTTGTTTTGCTAATGATCAGATCTGTTCATGTTCAGATTTAGTTAAGAATTGTTTTCTCTAATGTTCAGATCCATCATATTATTTCTGTGATTAGTTTACTTCAGAATTTTTTTTATTTGATTGTTGATCTATATCTACTGTAGTGAATAAATTTAAAAGAATATTTTTGTTCTAGTTTACCCTTGAATTTCTAACACAGTAGTATGTTTTTTAGGAGTCTATTGGCGGTGGTATAGCTACAGGGAGAATAACGACATAAGAATGCCCCTGCAACTTTTCTCTATTGAAAATTTTGTTATGATGAATGTATTCATGATGTTGAAAGATATATCCGATGCACTATTTGGCGTTGGCCCTGATTCTAGTATTTTTTAATACATTTTCATAAATCCATTCTTTAAAAAAAACTGAGAGAACAAAGGAAAGACCATGATTAAAAATGAAAAAACAAGCTCCCACGTTAGGATAACCTTCCCATAAGGATCTCTCAACAATAGCAATTATATTGATATTTTTTTCTCATAATAACTAGCCAATATGAATTGTTTCCATAAGAATGTCAAGGAAAGGGTTGTTGAGCATAAGCACCATCCTCTTCAACCCCTACAAACATACTTGTATATCTTTTCCTTGAAGTCTTATTACAATATTCAACATTTTCTTAACTTCTACCTATTATTAGTTATTAAAATTCTATTTTATTCAATTATGATACTACAATTATTCAATAAAATAACTTCAAAGATATAACATCTAGCAAAGGTTTCCTATGTTATGACAGGAAATTAAATGCAAGACAAGTTCAAAGTTTGACCAATCACTCTTTGCTTTTTATAAAGTCAAAGTTTGACCAATTATCAAACCACCTTTCAAGTCAACGTTGAAAAAGTTGACTTAGCAAAACATAAGTGTATGAGTTCCACACTATCGAACTGCCTTTCAAATCAATGTTGAAAAAATTGAGTTAGCAAAAAAGGAGTGTAAGAGTTCAACACAAACCAAAAAAAAACTCAACAACAAGTTCCATTCAAAATGAGAGTTTTTGAACTTTATCTCGAATGGATGCAACAACATCTCTCTTGAATGTAGCAATGGCGGCTAGCATTTAGTCCTGGCCGCTCACAGAGGTGGATTCTTGACTGAACAAGGCGTATTTTCCAATATTGCATACCCCCCATCGACCATGAAAGGGTTTGCCTCTAGTTCTATTTGTGTTCAGAGCCTCGGGTCAAACCAAATCGGGCCTCCTAGAATGCCACCAACTGACAATCAGTGCGGTCTTTCTTTCAAAGATGTAGACAATAAAGATGTGTTTTCTTGTTCATGTTTGGTGTAGGAAACCTCGATTTTATCCATTCCAATGGAGAATGATGTTATTGTCCAGGTAGCTCTTCTCGGTGCCAATGCTTATAGTGTCGATATTTAAGGGTTTTTGGCCTCCTCTGGTTGATCTCCATGACTGGATCTCAAAATTTTGGAAGCCATAAATGAAAGTTGAAGCTTTTATTCACCCCTATGAAAAAGGTTATTTCATTGTTGAGTTTGATCTCTCGAAAGGCAAGGATCGGATATTTAATTCAGGACCATAGATTTGGGGCAATTCGAGTTTATGCATGAAGCCATGGACTCCCTCATTTGATCCATTGATTGATATTTTAACCTCGGCTTTCATCTAGGTTAGACTCTTAAATTTACCCTTACACTTTTGGGGTCTACCCTCTCTTCCAACTCATTGGTACAACTCTTGGAAGGTTCTTCTTCAAAAGTCTCGAAACAAATATTTTCATCATATGTATATCCACGAATATGTGTGGAAATAGATTTCAGCAAAGGGTTTCATACAGGGATGATTTTAAAGATGGAAATTTATTTTAAAATGTAGAAACCTTGGCAAATCTTACTAATATTTCATATGGAAACTATAAAATGTTTGGCAATATTTTTGTAAAAATTTTCAAATTTCTAAGGATTTTATATAGTTTGTATAAAATTTTGGCGACTTTTAAGGTAGAATAATTTTATCCTATAGAATTTGAGCGAATTATTTTTAGAATAGCGAATTGTTTTTTGGGAAAAACCATGGAAAATTGGCCCATGAGCGAAATTTAGCCCCTAAATCATCCTTGGTTTCAAAGCATAAATAATTTTGATAGGAGAAAACTACTCATGGACTCAAAAATTAGATTACGAAAAGAATTTGTTTGCATTTTAGAGCTTGTTTTTAAACAAGACACCTTGCAACACAATGCCCTAAAGGTTCAACGAACGCTAGAAAGATCCAATGTAAGTCGACTTGGTGGAATGGTTGCAATGAAGATCATTAGCTTATTGACAAAGAAGTATCACCTGATTCAGATCCTCCTAAAGATGGGTCCAAAGAGGTTTCCTTGAAAAACAGTGGAACATCACCACAAAAAGATTCTTCAACACATCATTTGATAACCAAGGAAGGTCCATCTATTTTGGATCCTCCCTTGGATGAGCCAAAAATGGAAACAAAGAAACCTAGGGATGTTGAAATGGTTCCAAAGAAAACTAGAGATACTCCTTCAAAAGAAGACCCTCCATCTCAGCAAGGCTCGATACAACACATATCTATGGAAGAGTTTATTTCATACCTGGAAAAACATGCTCTTAAAATGAGTTGGGTAGATCAAACTAAAAAA
>ML836237.1:33713-45250 GCA_009831015.1 Picea engelmannii
AAAAATAAATAATAAAACTAAAAACTAAAAAACTAAAAAATAAGAAATAAACATTTATATTGGCCCTTACCTAGACAAGCTATCGAAATGATAGTTGTTGGAGTGGATGGAGCTACACGAGCTCATACACTCCGACGGTTATCGCTCAGATAGCCCATTAGAGTGAATGAGCTCACCTAGCTCCATCCACTCTAACTACCTATCTCTGAACCCATGACCCTGACATACCTTCACACACACATTGTCATGTGCTTTGAGGTTTGTATTATATGTTTTTTTTTTTATTATTTTATTTTATTTCATAATTTGTTTTATTTATTTATTCATTTTTTTTTATTTAATATTCAATATTTATTATTATTCATTTGTTTGTTTATATATATATATATATATATATATATTATTTTGATTTTTAGTTTTTCATGAATTTTGAATTTCTCGTAAATAAAATGAACAAGTAACATGAATTGGTCTAATTGTTAAAAATGTATGTTTCTTGCTTAGAGGTCACGGGTTCAAACCCAGTGGGGGTAGGATATTGTTATTATTTTATTGGTTTTAACCTTGGTAGTTTTCATTCTTCATTAATAGGGGTAATTAGCTTTTGTTAATAATTGTAAAATAATGTAAATAATTTTCTTAGGTTTTATTTTAATTTCGTTTTTTGATTTTGTGTTATTTTTAATTATTTTTCTATTGTTTAAAAACCAAAAAAAATAAATAAAAAGGGAAAATTAGAGAAAATTATGTTGTGAGCCATGGGTCCCATGTCGTACCGAATCAAACTACCCATAGGGGTTAAGCCATCTCATTGCTAAATGTGGATCTATTATGCAGGTATATTTTTTATTTTGTAGGCTCAAGGATCAATGGTCCAGATTAACCCACGGGCTTGATCAATGGCTGTTGAGTGATGATTTTTAAAAGGACATAATTTTTGCTACATGTGTCAGAATGAGGCCCGTGATACCTTGTTGGAAAGGTATCAGACAGAGAAACATAGTGGTATAGGTATCCAGGCATAACAACTAGCATGATGTATAAAAATGTGAAAAACAACAGACCACAGATTTTGGGGGAAAATTGCTCATACCAACTTCAAACAGTCGTATATGGATCTACGAGCGACGAAATCAAGCCCATGAGGGATTGATGGAAAGATGGAGTAGAGAAGAACAAACTGAGATAGAAATTTCTAGCATATTGAGTGCAAACAAGGTCAAAAAATGAAAAAACACAGACATAATCCGAATCAGATTAAAGAACCAACTATGCAGACTTCAAGAAGTCATATCTCAAGCTACAAGAAACGAAATTGAGCTAACAATAGCTCAATGGAAATATGATATGGAGGAGAAGAAGCTAGAAGGATCCTAATCAATAGGTAGAATCCAGAAACACCCATAAACTATTGATGAACAAAATATAATGCAAATGGACAGAGACAATGACTGTTTTAAAACAAATATCATTTGTAAACCGTCTAAGGATGAAAATAATGACTCAAGAGTCTGTTCAGTTTCTCTTTGTAATGATCACATGTTCATTTTGAAATGTGAGAAAAGAAACATAAATAAAATGGAATGAACAATCGTGATAATTAAAGGGTCACTCTCTTGTTTTATAAAAGAGAATTCATAGCATAGAGGAGTGACTTTTGCCCTTTGTAACAAAAGATGGTACTATTACTTATGAGGAATAAAGAGCATGAGACATTATGAAGTCATAATTGTTTGCAAATGCTTGTGGTAGTATTCTACACTTGTATTTGTTGATTGAGTTTTCTGGGTATTGATAACGTGAACTATTTATGTGCTTAGTATCTAGAATCCTTATGTTGTGATTTCTTATAAGTTCAGGGATGATTTTACAACTTTCTTCTTCAACTATTTGAGACGATTTATGTAATATTATTGTGCTAGCATGTCTGGGTTGTCATGAACTAATTATACTATCTAGATATTATCTTTCACTATACCCATTTCTATTAGTTTTGTTCCCAGGATAGGTTAGTATTAGTTAGATTAGATTGGTTTTCTTGTAGTTAGATTAGCCTTAGGATTAATTAGAATTCTATGGGGGGCAATCCATTGTCTTTCCCCTTTTTCTTCTTTTAATTCTGAGCAGTAGTGAGGCCCATATACTTGCGGGAAACACTACACCAAATGAGAGTAGGTATGATTGGGACCTATGATTGATCGTTTTCCATCATCTGCTTGACATGCCATTCAGACCTATCAATAGAAATGGTGCTAAGAAGGAGGACCAGATGAGAAAAAGACAACTCATAAACTAGCCATAGCTTCTTTTCCTAAAGAACTGATTCCATTTTCATTTACCAAACAACCCTCTTTATTTTCGAATGCCTTGACATTATACTTTAAAGCCTTAAGTATAAACTCAGGAACAACATCTTTTTGGCATCGTTGCCGGGGAACGAAGAAACAAAATTATTTTTCCCTGGGAATAATGACATTGATAGTTTCTTTCTTTGATAGTGAACAAAGATTGAAAACTTTATGAGGCTACTTTCATCTTTCACTTGGTGACTCCACGATTAATAAACCCGCTTTTAACCGAAATAATACCAGGAAGAATCCAAACGACAAACAGACTTCGCCTATATCCAACCCAGAAAAAAATTTGAAATCAAGAAGATACCTTAAACAGACTACATCATCGACAAATAAGATTTATCAACCTAAATTCACACATTCAAATATTAAGGATCTACTTGAAAATTAAAATGCCCCACTCCTTTGCGGAGAACCATCCATCGATAGAATTGAAATCCTAGAGCCTGGATTGGTCTTACCCGAATTGAAAACTGAGACTTTCTCAACTGTTTCTTTCACCAATAAAGGTAAAATATCTATCTCACTTCCCGCCTCGATTTCCATTTCTTCACTTCCCAAAGTTCAGTTTCCCATCTCTCAGAACTCCGACGAATATACTGTATACCTTGACTCGACTCCTGTTGGTTCTATTGTATATTCACCCTGTGAGTCCGAAGAAACCAGTCTTTGTTTTCCAAGTTCCTCTTTTTCAAGTTTCCTGTCCCTTGATGACCAGTTTCCTGAAACCATCTTTCCCTATTCAGACACAACCGAAGGGTTACCACACCCCTTTAAAATTCCTCCTTATAATCTCCAAGTTTCACCCTCTAAATTATTAATGGCTACGACCGGAGGAGGTGGGGTCGGGGGTGATGTCGTAGGCGGTGCTGGAGGAGGAGGAGCAGGAGCTCAAGTACCACTCCCTTGAATCTTTTCCAAAGTAACTTCTAGGTATGCTCCTTTGGTCCTCCTAGTTCCTCTCCATGATCTACCCAAAAATTACATGAAAAATCTATCGAAATTCACAGGAGAAGGTGATTTAACTGCAACTGAACACATCAATTTATTTGATCAGTTTGCTGACATCCTTGGTCTTGAACATGAGGATGTTTACTCAAGACTCCTAGTTCAAAATTTTGAAGGATAGGTGAGAACTTGGTTCCAAGGTCTGGCAGCAGGATCAATAGGGTCATATGATGAGTTGGAAAATGCTTTTATCAGACAATGGGGAGAAAGGAAATATCATCTCTACTATCTAACTGAGTTTGGGGCTTTGAGAAAGAAAAATTCAGAATCAGTTCTCGAGTTTACCCAAAGGTTTAATAAATTGTATAATAAAATTCTAGCTGAGGTTAAACCTTCCCAACCTGCAACAAAAGTAACTTTTGCTGGGGATTTTGATCCTGATTTTGCTTTGTTGTTGAGGGAAAGGAGATCTATAGACCTCACTAAGATGCAGGATGATGCTTTAGAAATTGAGTCAAATATGATGGCATCAGGAAAGTTAAATTTTTTTTTTGAAACGGGAAATAAAGAAACCAGACGATATAGAGAACAAGTGGGACCCTCTAGATCTGGGAGGTCTTTGGAAGACAATATGGATGACATGGAAAGAATAATTAAATAATTATCGAATAAGATCTCAAGAATGGAACTGGACCAATCAAATAATGATCATTTCCCTAAAAAGGATTTCAGAAGGAATCCTAACCCTCAAACACAACAAAGACCCATTAAGAATGAGGATCAAAAGATTCAAGCCCCCTTCAAAAATGAAAATTTTATAGGAGAAGAAGGCATGCAAGATTTTGAGGATTTAGAAGAAGACATAAGTAATCTTGGTGATGAATGTCAACATCCTTATTTGAAGAGACAAGATTATGAAAAATCCTTAAATACAGAATACAGATCTGAAAATAACAAGAACAACAATATTACAGAAGATTCAGCTTATCAAGGAATAACTGATGATATAATGGTCGAACTCCACCAGAAGTACAATCTAAGGCCCAGAAACATGAATATCACAACCACCCCAGTGAAGAAAATCCTGCCAAGGGGGGAAACTGATGAGGCAGCTTCAAAAGATGCTGAAAAGAAGACTATTAAAACCAAGACTATTGACACATAACCTACCAAGACAAATCCAACAGAAACATCAGTCATCAACACAAGGAAAGCAGAGGATCCTGTGGCTAAAACAAAAACCTCACAAAAAAATAAAAGTGAAAAGAAAGGGATAGAAGCTCAAACCACGGAATTTGATAAAACAATGGGAAATTTCATTTTGGAAAATGAAATTAATAAAATTAAAATCCCTATACCTCTTGTCGAACTAGAAAAAAACCTAATATACCGAAAGCAAATTGCTAAAATAATTAATTTTTCAGACAATGAAAGTTAGGCTGATGTTATAAATCTAGAAGACGACAAGCCTAATATAATTTTCGGCCCACATTTCGAAGGTGCCAGAGATACTGTTTCCCCTTTCTATATCACGCTAATTGTGCATGATCACCTGATCCATAATTGCATGTTGGATTCCAGAGCCTCTCACAATGTAATGCCTAAAGCCATTATGGATAGACTTGGTCTCAAAATCACTTGACCTTATGGAATCTGTATTCATTCGATTTGAGAAAAGTTAAATGTATAGGTATGATAAAAGATTTAGTAGTTAATCTTGCACAGATACCTGTAAAAAGCGTTCTGATGGATGTGGTTGTTGTTGATATACCTCCAAAGTATGGCATGTTGTTGTCTAGGTCTTGGGGCACCAAAATTGGAGGATCACTCCAACTCGACATGACATATGCCACAATTCCAATTTTTGGAGGACAATTCACACACTTGTACATAGATACGAGGTTAGCGTTAATGGTAAGTGATCCATTGAACCCAAATAACTACCCTATTTATATTGTTGATCAGGATTTAGGGAATTGTATTATGTATATTGATGATGATATTGATGTATGTATAGAAGAAAGTTGTACAGAAAAAGAAAAAGAAGAAAAAATAAATAGAGATGTATATAGTTCCAGAGTTTGGAAAATGTATTTTGATGGTGCTTCATATTGTGAAGGAGCAGGAGCTGGAGTGCTATTTGTGGCACCTGATGACAAGTTCATTATTCATTTTTCTTACAAATTACAGTGGGACATAGATCATATTAACAATGTATGTGAATATTAGGCTCTAGTCCTAGGATTGGAAGCTGCCAAAAAATTGAATATTAAGAACTTAGAAGTCTATGGTGATTCTGAATTGATCATAAAACAAATTAATAGTCAATACTAGGCTAAACACCCAAGGTTGAGATCTTATAGGAACTGTTCCTGGGATCTAATTGAGATTTTTTTCTCATCGGTTAAGGTTCATTACATCCTTAGGACTACAAATCAATGGGAAGATTCACTGGCTAAAGCAGCCTCAACCTTTGCGCCTCCAACGGTTTTCAAACTTAAATACCATATAGAAATGAGACATAGACCTTCCATACTGAATAACATACAACATTGGTAGGTTTTTGAGGATGATGAACAAATCAGGATTTTTTTAGAAATGGTAGATGATTTTGCTGAAACACATGTCGACCAAGAAAACTAGAACGATCCCGCTTGGATCATGCAGGAAGGGGAAGATCCCCAAGAATTTCAAGATAAGATCACTAATCATCGTATGCTTATTTTGAAAAATAATCAGATTCCCAAAGGCCCAATTCCCTTAGAGAGGTTATTTAATCATGACGACATCCCTTTGAAGTCCACTTTACAACCTCAGCCAGAAGAGGTTGAAGATTGCGATATAGGTACCAAAGAAAATCCTAAGTTGGTAAAATTATCTAAGTACCTACCTCCTGAAATAAAAAGTAAGTATGTCGAGTTGCTTAGACAATATAAAAATGTTTTTTCTTGGTGCTATGACGAATTGAGAACTTATGACACTACTATAATGGAACATAAAATTCCTTTGAAACAAGGTGTCAAACCTTTTAGGTATAAACTCAGACAGATTAACCCTATATTACTGCCTATGATAAAGAAAGAAGTGAAGAAAATTCTGGACGCCAAGATCATTGTCCCACTAAGATACTCTGAGTGGGTAGCTAATTTGGTCCCGGTAAGAAAGAAAAACGGTGAAATCAGACTGTGTGTAGAATTTAGGAATTTAAATAGATCACCACTAAAAGACAATTATCCATTGCCTAAAATGGATCACGTTTTAGAGAAAGTAGTAGGAGCTAACAAAATGTCTATGATTGATGGTTTTTCAGGCTACAATCAAATTGCAGTCCATCAAGATGATAAAGAAAAAATTGTGTTCACTACTCCTTGGGGTACTTTTATGTATGAGAAAATTCTTTTCGGTTTGATGAATGCAGGAGAAACCTTCCAACGAGCTATGGAAATCGCCTTCGTCGGCGAAATATATAAGTTTGTTTTTATTTACCTTGATGATCTAACTATTTTTTCTAAATCTGATGCAAAACATCTAACACAGCTCAAGCAAACTTTCAAAAAATGTCATAAATTTGGTTTGTCTCTGAATCCCAAAAAATCTCATTTCACAATGCAAGAAGGTAATATCTTGGGCCATATAGTCTCTAGGGATGGAATAAAAATTGACCCGAAAATGATTGAAGCAATAGATACTATTAATATTCCTAGGAATAGGAAATAAATTCAATCATTTTTAGGGAAAATAATTTTTTTGAGAAGATTCATTTCGAATTTCGCTGAAATCGTAAAATTGATTACAGATATGCTTAAGAAGGACAACGAGGTAAAATGGACAAAAGAGGCTAAGGCGTCATTTGAACGTATTAAGAAGGTCATCAGAGAAGAACTAGTGCTGACAAGTCCTGATTATTTGAAAGAGTTTATGATTTTTTTCCTTCGCTTCTGAGCATACAATCACAGCCGTACTATTACAGAAAAATGATGAGGTTTTTGAGCAACCCATTGCATTTTTTAGTAAAAGTATCAGAGATGCTAAGCTAAAATACAACATATTGGAAAAAACAAGCTTATGCAATGTTAAAATCTCTCAAAGCTTTTAGAACTTACGTATTGCATTCAAAGATCATTGCTTATGTGACTACCAGTTCTGTTAAAGATATACTGGTCCAACCCGACAATGATGGAAGGCGAGGCAGATGGTTAGCCAAAATTTAAGAGTTCGACCTAGAAGTTAAACCAACTAAACTTATTAAAGGTCAAGGTTTGGCTAAATTGTTGGCTGAATCAAATTTGAAAGCACTCGGAATAAATCAGCTGCAAGAGAATGAAGGATTTTTAGAGATAGATGAACTCGATGCCACTATGCCCACAACTAAAATTCTCTTCTTCAGTTTGGTACCATGATATTGTTTCTTATTTACTGACCCTTCAGTTCCCTAGTGAACTAACCCCATCTAAATCTAGGACACTGAAGTTACACTCTGTAAAATATTGTATTATAGATGGTAAATTGTATTGGAAAGATCCCCTGGGTTTCTTGCTGAGCTGCTTGGTCAAATCTGAAACAGAAAAAGTTATAGATGAATTCCACGAAGGAGTGTGTGGAGGACACCATGCTTGGAGAGAAACAACTTATAAAATCTTAAGATTTGGATACTACTGGCCAAAATGATTCACTGATGTAAACACTAAAGTCGGAACTTGTAATCCTTGTCAGTTGTTTACAGGCAAGAAGAAATTCTTGGCATTACCTTTAGTTCCAGTTAAAACTAAAGCTCCATTTCAACAATCGGGTCTTGATTTTATTAGAGAAATCCATCCACACTCGAGTGCTCAACATAAATGGATTATGACCACCACAGACTATTTTACTAAATGGGTGGAAGCTATTCATACACGAAACGCAACCAACACATTAGTGATCAGTTTCTTGGAGGAAAATATTCTATCAAGATTCAGATGTCCTCGAAAAATAGTTATCGATAATGCTCAGGCCTTCAAGCCCATGGCCATGATAAGATTTTTCCAAAAATATAATATTGTGTTGGGAAACTCCACAGCTTACTATCCACAGGGAAATGGATTAGTCGAGTCATCTAACAAAAGTCTGATCACTTTTATTAAGAAAGTATTGACCAAAAATAAGAAAGCATGACATGTACATTTAAAATATTCTTTATGGGCTAACAGGATAGGCGCAAAACGGTCAATCAGAATGTCTCCATTTCATATGGTATATGGTACTGACGTCATTTTACTGATAAATCTAGTGCTACCAGTAATGAAACTATGGCAAGACTCAAAAGAAGAGCCAACTGACATTACCAGGAGGATAAACCAACTAACTGAAGTTCAACAAAATAGGGCTGAAGTGGATGAAAAACTACAAAAATATCAAGATAATATGAAAGCCTTATTTGACCAAAAAGCTAAAGACAGGGAATTCCTTCTTGGTGATTTGGTTCTAAAGTGGGAAGTCAGAAAGGAGGATGCTGGTAAACATGGTAAGTTTGATCAGATTTGGTGCGGCCCGTACAAAATTACAATCTCTGATGTAAAGAATGTGTTTTTATTATAAAATCTTGACGGAAAGATTCTTAGTGCCTCTGTCAATGGGCAGTATCTCAAACACTTCATGTAGTAATATGTTTTTGAACTCTCATTGTACATATCGGTTTTTTTTCATGTTTTGTTTATAGTTACCTTTCTTTCGACAAGTTTTTATTTTAACTGTAATATGAAAATTAAGAAATAAAAAGAATTTAAGGAAAAGTTTCAAGAGTTGAGTAAGAAGCTTGTTAAGAGTAATTGTATCTACAACAGAATATCTAAAACTCCTTTCTTTTCCCTTGTCTATGATCAAGCTTTTTCTTCACCTAATCCTTGATATCTTCCCGTAAGCTTCATGGAGGAGAAAGGTCTCACCTCAACTTTGGAAACTCATAAACTAACCTTCAAAACAAGAACAGGTAAAGGTTTTATAGTTCCTCTAACTTTAGCTGAACCAAAAGTATGTATAGGTTAATCCTAACTCTCTTAATCATTCTAACAGGATTAAACTGATTAGTTTCTCTCAAGGAAAGTCCCTAAAAATATAGTAAGAAATCCCCTTGATGATTTCCCTGAAAGCGAAGATGTTTGAAGGTCAAAAGAGGATTAGTCCAGAGCAATTAAAGTGGGTTAACAGACATCTGTTATTAAATTATAAATATATATTTTCCCAGGTATATTACATACCGATTGATTGCCCCCACTTCATATTTTGAAACAAGGTATATGGTGAAAGGAAATTCATTAAATGATTGCCCTCATCTCAACATTTAAATGCTAAAATACCAATTGAAGTGGTGAAAAGAAATTCAATGTGGGAAGTCTGATAACTTCACTGGGGTACTGAATAGGCTCGCTGACAATGAAACAATGTCTACATATCTGATAGGTTGTTATACATGAATTACAAGATGCTTTGGTAACTATTTCTCTTTTCAGCTAGATTTACATTCTAAGCTTATGGGATTCCCTAACTTAAAACATTGGAATTACTTCACCTTGATGCGAACAAAATCAAATAAAACCTGGTAGAACGATAAAGGTTGTTTTGATTACCTTATACAAATATGAGATCAGTTTTAGGAAAGGAAAACTATTATAAGCCTAGCTCAAGATCACCGAATGTTTCAGTTTTGAAGAGTCTTCAAAGTTAAGGATGAAATCTTAAAGTCCTATTTTTTGTTTTCTCCAGAATGTGTTTCACAGAACTGCAATAATGAC
The DNA here is from genome assembly GCA_009831015.1 of Picea engelmannii. Lineage (NCBI taxonomy): Eukaryota > Viridiplantae > Streptophyta > Pinopsida > Pinales > Pinaceae > Picea > Picea engelmannii. The sequence continues at coordinate 43,783 of ML836237.1, forward strand.
TCCATTTACCCAATAAAGGCACTCGATATACATGTTCTTTTTGTCCCACAAGGAGACGATATCCCTAGATGGAGCCTATGTTGAAACAAACTTTATATTTTCCTAAAAACCTTAGACTAAAATAAAATTTCATTTTTTGTTTGTTTAAATAAAGAAAATCACAAAAAATTGCAATTGGATAATTACCGTCGAAATAAAGTCATTCGATCAATCCAATAGTTTAAAGGTTTTAGCAGTATGGAGCCACCTTTGGTTTAAAAAAGTCAAAACATTAAAACTTTTTCTTAAGTTTCGAGTTTCAGGGTTCTGCGATATAAGCGGTTTGACATTACAGTGAAACCCAAATTCCCGATACGCGAAGTCACAAAAGGTTAATTTAAAAGAAATTAAATCAGGTTAATAAGAACAATTAAAAAACGTTTAATGGTATTTTAAGCTTATCGTGATTTCATTTTCGAGTATACACCTCAAACGATAGCTCAAAATCCCATTTAATCACAATTAATTAAGGGTTTTAAACATACTTAATATATTGTTAACCGGTCACATTTCTGGGAATCAGGGAATTTTCATTCATCACGTCCAAAAAACCCCGAATCATGAAGTCCCAAAATGTATTAAGTTCTTAAGTGTGATTATATTAACATCTAAACAAAAGTTAATGATATTAATTGGTTTTTTTCCCTTTCGTTTTTCAGGATTCTTCAATGATATTACATCCAAATTTCTTGGTATTGAATCGCCAATGTTGAGCAACATTTATTATGTATTAACGGAAATATTTTATAATGTAAGGCGCATATCTCCAGTTGTACTCTCCTCATTAAAACAAATAAATTCATCGTCCGTATTAGCACACTCGAAATTAAGGCAGACTGAGGGTAAATAAATGTTTCTATTTCAGATTCCATTCTCACTTTCAACAAAATAGCAAGTTTTATTCAAGGAAGCTTACGCCTTCTCTTCTGTAACAGGTACCCATTTTTTATCACAGGCATCATGGCACCCAGAAAAATGCTGAAGAAGAGTGATGAGGCTGGTGAAGGCTCAAATCCGAAACTAGACGTTCTGTCTGATACTACACCACACGCTGTAGATTCAGTCAAGTCCAGAATGCAGATTTTTGAAATCTTGGAGCGCGAAGCCATGAATTGCCCAAATGATTTTGAAGACGAAAAGACTGATAAAACCAGAACTAAAATCAGATTTATAGCAGAGGCCGAACTTCATAAAGTAGCTACACGACCGAAGCTCATGCCATACAATGACATGATAAATTGGGCTCTGATGAATACCGATGTACAGACCAGGAGCATCATAAATCATCAAAAGGTCGTTGTCAACTCTTTCAGGCCAGAACACATTCAAGTAATGTACAAGCTATCCTTTGTTTCTAAATATATTTATAATGCTGAATTTGTAGAAGAGTTTCAACGAAAGGAGTGTACAAAATTGGACCAAACCTATC
>ML836239.1:12341-47246 GCA_009831015.1 Picea engelmannii
AGTTATTAATTATTAATTAATTAATTAATAATTTATTATTAACAAAACTAACCTAATCTATTAATCTAACTACATTAATTTAATTTATATTACCTTATTACACTAATTAATGTTAAAAATTGCCACTAATCATTTATTACTAACCTAATGTTTTTTATCCTAAGTTTGTTTATTGCATTGTAGGGATGAAAATGGTGAAGGGGTGCAGAAGTGAACGATGGGGGAATGAAGGGCACAACATGGTGACAAAGGATCAGGTAGGGTGATGAAGGATCGGGCGAAACAGATGGAGGGGAAAACGGAATCAACCAAGCTCGACAAGCCATATGTCTTCATCACGGGGGCAATGCCAAATAGCGGCTGAAGAATCGGGTTACCTATGGTTATAGGACCCCAACAAAAAAGACACAGTAGGCCAACCATGGTGATGAGCTATAGGCTGATGAAAAATTTCTTTCCAACCATCATTGGCAGGTGGTTTTGGATGCATAGACACATGAGGGAGAAAATGAATACCATAGAAATTTTGACATGGCTGGTAAGAAGGCCTCTCAGGTATAGGTTGTAGAATTCCTTGGCCAACTAGATAAAAAAACCCATCTACAAAAAGTTGGTTTAATTATTTCAGATCGATGTCAAAATGTATAAAAAATCATGGCCTTCTATGGTGTCTTCTCCAATTATTTCCTTTACCTCTATTAGCACCTTTGTCATTGCTTCCTATGCTAAAGAAAATCATCCTAAAGCAATATTCCAATAATGTTATGAAAAACTCTTAACAATCCATACATCAATACTCCTCCTAAATAAAATAAACAGGTTGTCTCTACCATTCACAACATAAGCACATGCAATCCATCCATCAATACTTTTAAAATCAACAATCAATCGTCATTTCAGCAAGGAGTGATAGGGATATTGGGAAGATAGGGGGATTTGTAATGAGTGAAAAATGGTAGCATGGATGAGAAGAAACCAACGACTATTGTTCAAGAAAATGAGAAGGTAGTATTCCTACAAAAACAAAAAAATGTATCCATATCCAAACTTCCAACACAAGTCATCATCTAGTCCTTTTCCTTTCTTGTTAATCCTTTCTCTTTTAAAATGAAATTCATAATAATAGAACAGGGGATGTTTTAAATGTATTTGATAAGGTGGTGGGAATATAATGAGAGTAAAGTGAGATAATGAACGAGAATGACATGATTATTGTTTTGTTACATGAAGTAATTGAAAATTGACATTGCTATCATTTTCCAAAAAATATTCTCTATTAACAATTCAAATCCAAGACATGAAATTTTTTATAGGGTTCAATATAAAACCCCAGGAAAGTTTCACAATTGTCAAACTTTACAATTTTTATTTCCCCTTCTTCATTTTCCATTACCAGAGTGTTTTATAAGAGACTATTAACATATTCATTCGAAACAATTAAAACAATATTACATCAATCCAACATGGGAGGCTCTAAAAAATATATATAAATCCATCGACCTTTCAATATACAATACTTATATCACAACCCCAATAGTTGTTGCATAAACAGACTAGGTTCAAAACCCCATGTAAAACTAGTGCTCATCGTTTTTTAAAAATCATGTAACCTCAAAATCAACCAAACCCCCATAGATAAATAAAAAATGAGCGAAGACTTCATGCATATAACCAATATTTCCCATTTTTGGTTCAACACTATAACAAGTATCAAAACCATATTTCGAATTCACTACTTCCATATATCAGATACAAAACGAGGTTTGGGAAAACATTGAGGAGAAATATTAATAAGGGGTTTTCAAAACAAAAAATTCATCTATTTCCACAACGAACCTTCCACATACCTCCCATGTTGGTCATACATCTCACATATATTCACAAACAACAGAAAGATAGCTCCAAAGAGTTGCAATTCTTCCAAGGATTGGGTAAAGGGTATGGCATTATGCAATAATCACCAAAACTCAATTGTTCTTTTATTTCACAGAGAAAACACTTCGAATTTTAGTCACCAAAGATGACCGAAACATAAAGTATTTTCCATAATCATTTTCCAACAGTCATAAAAAGATAAGAAGCATTCATTATGGGTACCACAATCACATATTTCAAACAGAATAGAATTTTGGACATCATTCCCAGCTTGAAATGTTTTAAATTCCAACAGGAAGAAACTCCATTTAAATGTAATTTTCACATCCATAATACCCACATACATACATTATAAGATTCAGAAAGAAAACACACTCTGTAAGTGAACTCTAAGATCCAACATCATGATTTTATTCGGAGTAGAGCTACAGTTCATGAATGGATAGGTAAGAATCAACATACATGTGAAGAGAATGCCAGAAAGCCAATGAGCACCACTATTCTTTCAAAGGATGATAAAAATAGAGGCAACACCAGCCAAAGAAACCAACACAAGTGCAAACAAAGAGAAGATGGAAATCTAGAGGTAGTGTAAGAACGACATGCAGTAATTGCATGTCATTTCCACATTAATTTCCACCCACCATAGCCAAGTACGAGAACACCCAAACCACCATATCATTTTCATAAAACACATATTTAACCATATGTATCGAATTCGCCACCAACGTATTACTTCCATTTGCCAAATCGAATCAACCTCCCCACATTAATTTCATAATTCTTATAAGTATGTTCAACACTTAGCACCAAAACATGTCCCACATTTCTTAGTAATGAAGGGTTTCCATTTTGTAAACATATCAATTGTCCACAACATATACAAGTATACCATAAGTGCAATACAACATAAATGTATTCCAAAATATATGTGTAGCCAGGTTGAACCAAGATTCTTATCAAAACAAACATTTTCCTCATCCTTTTCTTTTTAAATCAAATTGCCAGTGCACCCATCATTCATCCATTTCACACAGAAACTGGCTTAAATTTTTGTGTTTATTCTCAAACTGTAGAATATTTTTTGCAAGGTAGTCCTGAGAAAAAAAATAAGAGATGCACTCTTTCATCATTATTCAAATAAGGGGATCCCACCTATTTAGTTCATTATTAAATATATATAAGTAATAAGATATTGAAACCCATTTGTAGGCAGGGATTCCATGTTGCGCTTTTGGGCATCAATAGATACCATGTATTGATAAGGTTTTCTTAGTTCGGTCCCGGGGTACCCTCCCTTGGGTCTATATTTGAATTTCTTGTCTACTTTGTACCATATGGGAAATGGTTCCTTGTATTTGTATTAAAAATCATCGAGGATTCGGTTGTGTAGCTTCTTAGTCCCTTTCTCAAGGTGATAACATTTTGCTAAGTATTATGGCTAAAACGATGTTATGGGTTCTTTTCTGGAGTTACAAACATATATGTTCCTTAAATATATGTTCTTGAGGATCTAGGTTATGGAATCGGTGCAAGGGAATACAACAACATGGGATACCATTCTAAATATCCCAGATAAATTATACTTCTTGGTCTTCAGTGTCAATGGATAAGTTATGCTTCTTGAACATATGGTACATGTCTCCCCATCTGAGTGTATCTCCTTCCTTTTCTAGGATCCCAACATTGTCGTCATATATGGCTCCAGGGGTTTCACGTTAATATTCAATCTATCGACCACTTCCAAAGGCCTCTCTTGCTAACTCTTTACTAGTCATTTTCTTTCTCGAAGACATACTTGAACCTATGAATAAAATATGGGATCAATATTAATACAAAAATCATAACTGGCATAAAGTTTAATTTTCCTAAGCATCTTCAAATGTCAAAGGATTCGCTTGAGATAACACTTGGTGGAAGATCATAATTTGAAAATGTTAGAATGATGGAAAGCATGGTGATAAAACTGGTAGAAGATAGAGAATAAAATGGCTTAAAAGATGCTCAACAACTAAACTCAGAGTAGTTCTTATGAACCACTCTTATGACTATTGGGACAGTCAGTGTTAAATGATCTGAAAATCTATCAGAGATTTGGTAACAAGTTCTTTGAAGCTCATCGAAGGAGTTAACATGAACTCTTTGATACATTTGAGTGTGCATCAACCAAGTTAACATTGAGTTTACAGATGAAGGGAAGAAGTAAATGATATGCTACATAATTGTTCTTAACTCCTCCAATGTATCAAAGGATTTGATAGGAACTCCTCTGATATATCATAGGGGTTAAATTTAAGTGATATGAATGGTTAAGAATGAATTGGGGATGTTTATGTAAGGTTCGACGATAGTCATCAGGGAGTTCATGGAGAATTGTTTGATGGAGGCGGAGGAAATGGTGTGCAGTTCTCAAAAGTAATAAGCATTCCATAATTTTCACGTTAAGTATTAGTGTAAGGTGCAATACAACCCTAGGGTCGACCTTCTTTATTCAACAAACTTCAGGTTATCCCTGAATTACGATTGAGGTCATTTTCCCATTTGTAACAAGGTGCCTATATTGGGTAACTTTGTTGGATGCCAAGGTCATGCGATCATCACTGGTAGGTTCAAGATCGAGATGGGGCGTGCGTATAAGGTTCACCGAAATAGTATTTATTATAGTGTCGATGATTTATTGGGAGATAGTAAAGTATTATAGTAAAAATGGGCAGGGAGGGGTTGTTTCCATGAATGATTTGGGAGGAATCAGATTTCTATGGAACAAAACCAACCAAAGCGAATAAAAAATTGACCCTAGATATAGAGAGAAAGACCATGGAAGTAGTAGGGATTACATGTCAACTTAGTGGCACGTGGAAATCAGTGGCTGGTGGAGGGTGAGTAAACTTTAGGTTGAGTTTTCTTCTACTTGTTGCTTCTTTCCTTTCCTCAACAACCAATGAATCAATGAGGGCCAAGAGGGATTGTTTATTTACAATTTTTTTGTTGATTTGCACCATAAATGTGGGTTGGTGGACTTTAAATTGACTGATTTAGAGGTAAGTTTGTTGATGTACATCAAAGGACTTCATGGGAATTCCTCCGATGTATATAGAAGAACTTTCCAAAAAATATGTCATGGTTCGTTGGAAGGGATGAAAACAACTCCTCTAATATATCAAAGGAGTTAATACAAACTCCTCCAGTACATCGGAGGAGTTGGAAACAAATTTTGCGAAAAACACTTGTCAAAGGGTCGAGTTTTTCATTTGTTATCAGATAAGTTGGAGGGAACTTCTTCAATGTTCATCAGAAGAGTTCGTGGTAACTCCTCCGATGTACATTGGAGGATTTTTCATAAACTTATCCGAAAACCAATATTTTGACTCAAAATTTTCCTTAAGTCTCCTAATTTGAAAAGGGAAAATTAGTTGAAAAAGAAGCTTAAAGAGCATGTTTTTGAGAAAAGGGAGGGATCTGAAGATGCAAGTTGAAGAGTATTAAAATTCAATTAAAAAAAGGGGATTCATTTACCTGGAAGTATTTTGCAAATGTTTACAGGGAAATGCAGGGTTGTAGTTCCTAGCACAACATGACCTTGATTTCATTGTCCTTTTGATCAATCAAATCTCCCATAACTATGGGATTCTTATGATCTAATCCTAAGGATATTATTTTCCTTTATAAATCGTTTATCTAACTTTATTTGTATTTTTTTTACACTCTCTCTTGTTTCAAATTCTTGTCAATTTTGATTACCATGTCTCTCATCTTCTTATCACTAGCAGAGGATTGCAATATCCCCCTATATAACATGTCACTTGTCTTCTTTTTCAACTCAGTCATATGCCTAGGGTGAATGTTATCAAGTTTGAGCCTCATTTGAGTGGATCTATAATATTTAGGAGTAAGAGGCCTTGGCATATTTGACTCCAGCGCAACAAAGTTGAATATTCGTTGCCTATAATCCATAGCATAGAGTAACTTTTTTTGCAGTGTAACTTGAGGATAGATATCCTCTGTCAACTCTTGATTGTACTTCTTTATACCCGAGTAATGAAAAAAGAGTGAGGGATGTTCTTCAAAGTTTCCTTCAGCTATATAGATCAAGGATTATCTTGTTGACAACATGGCTCAAGTGAGGTGCTCATTTGTAATAGTAGATCACTTTGAATGTGAACTATCTTCACTTGATCCCTGTGTGATCTGCAACATGCCTTTTCCTTTATCTAAAACCTCACTAATGACCCCTTGTGAATATGATTCCTCATCACCCTTGGGCATGTTGGATTTTCCTTATTTACAGAGCATTAGTGTTACTAGTTCTCTTTTATTGTTTTACCATTAACATATATATCATGTAATGAGTATTAGCAACATAAACAAGAGACAAAAAATAACACAATAGATTTGTCCTAGGAGAACCCCAAATGAGGGAAAAACCCAACAACATTTCTTAGATAGATTATGTTCACAAAGCAAGTCCAATAAGATAAACCCTAGAGGAAGTGCTAGATTAACCAAAAATACCACCCCAAATGTAGCAATAACACCATAATACAAAGGTATCACACCTCCTCAAGGAGTAGCGCACAAGAGAGAGATACCAAAATACTAGGCAATAATAAATTGTCCAGCTGCAGTTACTGTATCACCTCCTCCAAACTTGTGCCTTAATTCTTTGTATTTGGGAGAGCGTGAGTGAGTGAACAAATGAGCTAAGGTGCCTCCTTATTTAATGTTTTCTTGTCCTTCTAGCTGGGCCAACTTCTCTTCTAGGAAGGTGTCTTTTCATTATAGTTTATTCTTCTGGGCTGACTTCTCTTCTAGGGTATTTCAACATCTATCCAATGGATCTCTTACTTAAGGAATATTCTCTGCATATAACAAAGGTCATATAGGAGGGAAATATCCTCCCATAGCTACCAAAAAATCAACACTCCCTCTTAGCTAGGGAGGCATATTTCACGATGTGTTCATCTGGTAGTCCACTGACTACTCTACAACATGTTAGCAGGAACAGGACTACTACCATGCCTTCGGTAGCTTGAATAATCAAGAACAATATCTATGATCAAAATGTAGCACATGCAACTACATCCAAGCGATCTATCAATATCTATGACAATCAACTAGTAGCACACAACTACTATAATGTCATCTAATAGATAACAATTGTTGCCAAGTAGTACACAACTATTGTCTAGTGACACAAAGTCACCGCTAGTGGACCACATCCAATGTAGTAGAACACAACTAGTGTTTAGATTCACATAGCCTTCGCTAGTGGAACACATACAATGAAGTAGCAGAAAACTACTATAAAGAGTCACAGAGCCTCTGCCAGTGGAACACATCCACCGAAGTAGCACACAACTACTATCCAGAGTCACACAACCTCTGCCAGTGGAACACATCCATCATCGTATCACACAACTATTGTCTAGAAACACACAGTCTCCACCAGTGGTATACAACCACCGAAGTAGCACACAACTATTTTCTGAAGTCACACAACCTATTCCAGTGGAACACATCCACTGAAGTAGCATACATATACTATATAGAGTCCCAAGATCTCCACCATAGTCTTATGACTACATGTGTGATGTTTCTTCTCTCAAAGGGTCTGATAGTGCATTACCCCCTTAGTGACCTCATATGACTGATCCAGGGAACCCTTGGCCAGAGGGGTTATCCCGCATGAGAAGAAATAACAAACCTCTCTCTCAATGAGGGTGGACATTCGGAAACACTCCAAGCTTGTCCCTAAAGTACTGATACTTCACTCTTGACAAGGGCTTGGTGAGAATGTTTGTTATATTCTCATCCGTGGATATGTACTAGAGCTCCACAACTCCTCTCTACACCATGTCTTGGATGTAATGATATTTGATCTCTATATGCACTTGTCATGGAATACAAGGTTCTCGGTAAGCTTTACGCACTTTGATTTTCACAATTTATTAAATTTGGGACCAATTCTAGATCAAATATCCCAGCTAGCAACTTCTGGAGCCACACTGCTTCACAACTTTCCACCCTTGTTGCGATATACTTTGATTCTAACGTATTGAGTGCCACTGATGTCTGCTTCCTGCTCAACCATGAGATCATGCCTGATCCTAGACTAAAACAACATCTGTAAGTACTCTTATGATCCACTACACTCCCTGCCCAGTCAGAATTTGTATATCCCTGCAGCTTCACATCTCCACCCGAGACATATCTCAATCCATATCCAATTGTATCATGAAGGTACCTATGCTTTGGTTCCATCCAATGTACCTATCTAGGTTCAAACATCTGTTGACTCAAGGTATTCACTACAAATCATATGTTTGGCCTAGTGTTAGCTAGGTGCATCAAGGATCCAATCAATTGTTTGTACATCATGGGATCCACAAAATTTGAAGATTTGTCAGTCAAGAGATTCATATTTATCATCATGGTTGTGGTCATGGACTTTCAGTCAATCATCCCAAATTTCTTTAGGATCTCAACAGTGTATTTTCCTTGGTTAAGGAAACTCTCATCAGATCTTTACTACACTTCCATTCCCAAGAAGTAATGCATCAAACCTAGATCCTTCATCTCAAACTCTAAAGCGATCTCCCTCTTACACTCATCAAAGAGATTCTCATCCCCTGTTAGAAACATGTCATCTATATATAGAACCAATATAAATGGGCATCCATTCTCAAACTTATAGTAAAGGTTAGGATCTTCCTCACTCTTAGTAAATCCCAAACTCATCAAATATCCATCTATCCTGGCATACCACGCCCTGGGTGCTTGCTTCAGCCCGTACAAGGCCTTGTTCAATTTGCACACATGGGACTATCATGAAGCCTTGTGGATGTTCTATGTACACTTAGTCCTTTATTACACCATTCAAGAAAGCAATCTTGATGTCCATATGGTGTAATTTCTATCCCATTGAAGAAGAAATTGTAATGATTGATCGAATGGAAGTGTATTTTGCTACAGGAGAAAAGGTTGTGCCATAGTCTTCTCCCTCTTACTAGGAGAATCTTCTAGCCAAAAATCTCACTTCAAGCTTATGTTTGCATCATGCTTGATCTTGTAGATCAACATGGAAGCCATGATTGACTTCCCTTATGGTCTTGGAACCACCTCCCACACATCATTCTTCATGATGGACTCATACTCCTTCATCATGGAATCCTTCCATTCATGCTTCTCAACAACTTCTTCAGTGGTGGAAGTCTCTGAATCAATGATGTTTCTAATTAGCACCACATAGCTGGAAAACATGTGTGGTTTCTAGAACAGAGGAAAAATCTATATCACGGTCCTTCTGACTAGTCGCCTCCTCTTGTCACTAGAACAAAGTCTATCGAGACAATAGAATCCTCTGAGGAGATCTCACATCTCCTAGAAGCCTCTAAATATTCGATCTATCCTCCTCAACTCATGGCACATGTATGCCAGTCCATGAAGATGTCTCTCTCTCCTATTTGGATCTGAGAAGGAATACTTTTTGAATGAAAGTTTCTAAGACACTGACTCTCTCTGAGATCATTCTCACTTTGAATCTACATGCTCCATCTGAATCTTGACTCCCTCTGATTCTATATGATCTCTACAACCACCTTCTTCCACTGCATATGTTGAGTTTTTATGAATTCTAATGTCCTATGGACTGTGTTGGGAGGTTTCTCCTCCCTACAGGGTCCTAAGGGTTGAATCCCTCTGAAATATAGCTCCTTCTGAGTTGGTACTTGGTGGGGTTGTCTACCTCACCATTGGTGGAGTGATATTATTCTCTTCATAGTATGTCTTATTAATGTTATTTATCAGTCTGAGAACATGCTTGTTTACTACATCATTTCTAGGTAGTCCCTTTTGGCACTACTCACTCTTCCTGGTGATCTAAAGAGTGGTCAAATTAACTGTACAGTCATCTTTGGAGCCTTCTGCTCCTCATAGTCAATCTTCATAAGAGATACTCCTCTTCGTCTTCTTTTTCACATGGGTGTATGTGTTCATGTATACATTTCTATATCTCATCTAGAGATTGTCTAAATAGTTTCCTCCTGCAACCATCATCATAGATCCTTCTCACAACTATCACCTATGACCTTCCCAAAATAAGAGACAAGAACAACATTTCCATGGTAACCTCCATGGAATGGTTAGTAATCAAGAACATCTCCTAGAGGAGATCAATTTCATATTGCAGACAATTATATCATTAACAATGAGCATTTTCTTAATGGCAATCATACCAAAAATATTCAGGTGTACCTAAACATTTAATAGAAATAGCAACTAATAAAGTTGTAAAGACTTCTATCCTAGGTATAATACTTTCTTAAGTAACAACAATATAAAATACCAAACCTGATATGCAAACCTAGAGTCTGGTGTTGTTTTCATGCTTTAGTTTCCTTATATCGTTCATATGAAAACACCATTTTCTAAAAGAAAAATGATTTATACTTTGATGTCTTTGAGTGCTCTCTGGCTTCTGCTACATGTGCATGGTGTTTCCTCTTCTCCTTTTCTTTCTCATGTTTGTGAACCTTTGACACATACCTCTTATGACATGGCTTCTTAGATCTCCTTGGATGATGCTGATCCCCTACCTAAGCAGGGTTCTGCGACCTCCCGGTCTCTGGATCGTTCGAAATTCTGAGCTGAAATGGCTCTTCAGGCTCCTACTGGAACCCTTTGAACGAATCCACAGGTCCCTTCATCCTCTGACATAGGCCTTGAAAAACAAACCTGTACAAATGACCCCTTTTCGACACTCTTCTATGATCTAAATCAACACACCTTTCGCATTTTGGGGTTTCGAGACTGTAGTGTCCCCAAGGCCGAGCCTCGTTACAGATCATGTTATATGAAAAGAATTGTAAATATGTTCTATAGGCTAGTGAGCCAAGTTTTGCATAAGCGGTAGGCTTATGTTTTTTGTTAGGCCAGGGAGCCTACGTGTTGAAGGCCAGGAGTCTGTTGATGTACTTGTATGTATGCAGATCAATTAATAAAATATAAACACCACCAGTGCAGATCGACCATGATGAATGAGTGATGGGGGACTGAGCGTCCACAGAGTAGGCAAGGGATTGGGGGCTGAAAGGTGGGAAAGGGGCTGAGTGCTAAGAATATTTTAATATTATTTTAAAAAGAGACATGTGCATTTCTGTTTATCCTAAGTTCTTGGAAAGGGAGGGAACGTGCAAAGGGGATGCACGTTGTGGTACGCATGTAGTTCCCAGGGTGACAAGTGTCAACCCTAGTGCATGAAAATATAAGCCCCGAACTGAGCCGTGGGTGGGGATTGGATCTTCATTCGAACCGAACCTCTGTGTGTGGAACCAGTACGTCATCTGCCATATTACCCTATTTTAACTCTGAAAGCCGAAAAGCCTGTGTTGTCCGAAGGAAATCGGGTACACCCGGTCCAGAGCTATGAGTTTGTGTCTGTTCTAGGCAAACTCGAGAGTGCATTTCCTGAACCAAAATCCCTGTGTTGAACTCGAGTGGAAGAATCCCTGATTGTTTGGGAAAAGCTGAGCTAGCCTGTGCATGGAGCCTATTCCGAAATCATGCCCTGAGATCATCCTGTGACTGTTGAACCGTTTGGAAAGCCTTTGTCTGTGTTTTTCGTGGGTTTTTGTGACCACGCAGTACTGGACTATGTGAGGCTTGTTGGCCTATGAGCGACTCTCTCGAGGTGAGAGAGTGCGCTGAGGGAGAAGAGAACTCCTGGAAGGAGCCCTGTAGCTTCCATGGAGCCCAGAGACTTCTGGTCCGGTCTGTTCCTGTAACCCAAGGTGAGGGAGACGGGCAGTCGAAGGACTGTCTAGGTGACAGAGAAGGTGCACTCTCCTGGGGTGGAATAGGCATGTGGGGAATGAGGGTCTGTGGGCAGTGAGTGTGGGAGATTCCTGGGAGAGCTTTCTTCCTGGTGGTTGTGTATGTGCTATCTTCCCTGTAACCTCAGCCTAGTCTAGGATTCCTTGCCTTAGGGTGGAGCTCGATCCCAGCTCGGGGGTGACCTACTATTGAGCTGATGAACAATGTGTTCTAAGGCTGGGAGGTTCGTGGAAGGCCTGCACTTGGTTCGTGAATTCTATAGCTGTTCAAAGATAAGTATCTGAATTATGGTTTTATCACATTTGGCATGACTGTTTTGTTTATGTATCATGTTTTCCGCCGTGTAAATAAGTTACTGTGGAATGCTATGGAGTGTTTAATTATAGCAGTAACCAAATGTGTTTCACTTTGTAATTTAAATGTGTTTAATTGTGTTAAATTCATGTGCTTATAATGCATGTACGAATTATGTAATCATTCATGTATAGAATGGTAACTGAGAGGTTGAAAACCTCGGTAGTGGAAGGGTACATTATAGATTGGTATCAGAGAAAAGGTTTTGACACTGAGCCTAGATGGGCTAGTGGAGTGGTATTTGGACCGAGGGTGAGAGGAGAAATTTTGTTTGGAGGACCAATTTTGGATGTTGGATTGTTCCACTGTGTCAAGTAGTTGCTTGACTGCGCTTACAAGCTCAAGAGGTTTAGCAGTGCAGTGAAACTACAGCCAGTGTGGTCTAGGACCACAGGGAGACAGGTCTCTACACCAACGGTGTTAGAACCGTCAGATCTGTTCGGGAGGGAAGGCGAACCCTTGTAATCATCAGATCTTGAGAACGTGCACAAGGTTTAAAACCTTTGGATACTGCACAGGAGTTTAAACTCGGGAGAATCGTGAGTCGTAAGATCCCTATGGGATTACCCGTCAACCATCCGAGTTGACAGAAGTTGCGCAGGGTTTAAGTCCTCATGGGTAGAGGAGAAGTCCCGGAGAGGCATCAAGATTTTACCATCGGAGTTTCAGGAGTGTAGAATGGTTGCATCTAGGAATCAAGATCTACGATATCCCGATGAGAGCTGAGAACTGTTCCTCAGTAGGGACACATGTCATAAGATTCCGCAAAGTCAGAGATTGGGGAATTGGAAGTCCTGTGCACATAACAACGGGAATCGCGATATCCCGATATGCGATTTCCTGATGGGTACAAGGAGAAAGTGGGGACCACCAGGGTTAGAGTGGAGGACAGATGTCACACCACATCGGGTTTCAGAACTTCATAAGTTTCGAGAACAAGTGCAGTGAGGTTTCGATATCGAGAAAAGCGATTTCTCGATTGTCAAAGGAGTGTGGGCCATAGCCGGGGGGGTTAAGGTCAAAGCTCATCGGGAAATCGAGAATTCTGTTGTCAAGAGTTTTGGAAATTTTTGAGTCGTGAAACCCCGACGAGAGTGTTGAGTACGGTCATGGGTTAGAGGTCACATGGACTTGGGCTTAACCGCGAAGGGTTAAAGCAAAAGGCGCATCGACATATCGGGAATAGGGATATTGGAGATCCCGGAAGAAAAGGTTTCGTGCATTGGAAAATTGCAATACGCGATTTCTCGGTAAGGCCTAGGAACGTGGGGCCACACCGACTGTCAGGGGGATAGGTGGCAGATTTTAAGTGACAGGAAAAAGGACTGTTGACAAGTCAACGACTAGGACCCATCGGGGATCCTATGAGAATATGAGCACTGACATTGAAACCACCGAAACCCGACAGGGTAAGGTGGAGGTCATATAGTATGGTCAGGTGGACCAGAGGCTGATCCAGGGGAGCTAGCTGGTGTAAAAGCACATCGGGAATCGGAGAATCGAAGGTTGTGAATGCATGAGCATCGCGACATCACCAACTCCGAAACCCCGATAGGAGGATTGATTACAGACATGGGCAGTCGTCGTATGGTGAGGCTATAGTCCGGAGGGCTAGCACGAACGGAGTCCATCGCAAATCTGGAATCGGGGATTCAAACCACCATAACATTGCCGGTTTCAAAACCCCAATGGAGGTAACATAGATAGAAGGAAGGGATACCTCAAAGAGTTTCTTGTGGGAGGAAATTTTCTTGATAGGAAATAGTAAAAATTTCAAGAAAACCGAAAACACCAAGCCAGACAGAGCTCAGAAAAACCCGTGAAGTTGAAATGTCTTTTGTTCTTGTTAGTATTAGTTATAAATGTTATGGATTATTCATGAAGTTTAATGGCCTGACAATTTTTGAATTGGATTGCATAGTGCGTGTTCAGAATACAGCAGAGGCCAAAACTCCAGTTAATCAACGCCGAGTATGGAGTGGGGAAGAGTGCAAATTACCCCTGAAATAGAATATGAACAGGAAGGAAAGGATGTTAACCTAGGAGTCGATGGATCGAACGTTAATGGGCATGGAAAGGAGATGGATAAGGAAGGACATATAATGAAAATACTTGAAGGATTGCAAAGAGAGGCCAAGGAGCGTCGAGCTGATAGCCGAAAGCTCATGAAAGTCAAGGATCGGCAAGGGAAATTAAACTTAAAATTCTTGCAGAGTCTGGAAAGAATAGAGAAGAAACTTGAGAAGGGAAGAGACTCAAGTACAACAAAGAGTCATAGAGACCATGGGAGAAGAAGCCGATCAACGAGTGGTAGCCGACGTCACAGTCGCTCCCAAAGACATTCTGACAGTAAGACACACAGTAGTTCAAGCCCATGACCTACCAGAAAACATCAAAAATATGGAAGGGAGGAATTGAAAGGGGAGATGAATAAAATTAAACCTCCAACATTTAATGGAGAACATAAGAAGGAGGAAGATGCTGAAACATGGTTGTTGGGCATGAAGAAATACTTCCAGGTGTAGAATTATTCTGCCCAGGCAGAGGGAAGAATTGCAATGTACCAACTGAAAGGAAAAGTGTCCATGTGGTGGGATCAACTTGTGTAGGTGCAGCACATCAAAGAGAAAGAGGTCACTTGGAAGGAGTTTAAGAAGTATTTCGAGAATAAATACTTGAACAAAAGATACTATGACAGAAAGATGAAGGAGTTCTTCGAACTCAAGTTGGGCAGTATGACCATTGATGAGTACGAACAAAGTTTTCTAGAACTGTTGAAGTATGTTCCATTCATCAAAGATGAGGCTGTCAAAATTCAGAGGTATCTGAGTGGACTACCACCTTCCATTGGTGACAAGATTCAATACGATGATCCTAAGACCATGGAAGAAACCATAAGAAGGGAGAAATTCCTATACGAATAGCAGAGAGAAAAGCCTACCTTTCGGAAGGCTTGGGATAACCAAAAGAGGTTTAAGAAAGAACAGAGGAAAAAGGGAAGAAAGCCTTCCTTTTTCAGAGACAGTCCTTGGGGATAGTCATCTTTTAAAGAGCCCAGGAAAGTTGAAGGGAGTGAGCGGATGCCAAGGCCTCCACCCATGGAGTGTTGGGGTTGTAAAGGGAATCATAGGTACAGAGACTGCCCCCATAGGAAAGACAAAGAAAGAACTGTCCATGCTATTCAGCAAGCTGAAATAGTGGAGGATATGGGCAGCAGAATGTCGAGGATCTATGCAGCCCTGGAAAACAAGCAAGCAGAATTGCAATCACACATGATTGAAGTGGAAGGTATGATCAACAACCGACCACTTGTTATTTTGATTGATTCAGGGGCTAGCCATAGTTATATAGATCCTAGAGTGGTGGAAAGTTTGCATCTAATGAAGAGAAAACATGAGAAGTCTTGGTTAGTACAGTTAGCCACAGGGACCAAGAGGAAGGTCACTGAATTGGTTAAGTCTTGTTCAATGGACATGAAAGGAATGAGCACTAAGGCTGAATTGAACATTCTGCCTTTAGGCTCATATGATTGTTTAATTGGGATGGACTGGTTGGACCAACACCATGCCCTTCTGGATTGTCGTAACAAGAGATTCACATGCCTGGACGAAGAGGGAAATCAGGTAACAGTCCAAGGAATTCCCAGAGCCGTGGCTGTTAGAGAAATCTCAGCTATGCAGCTGAAGAAATGTTAACGGAAAGGCTGTCAATTATTTGCAGCCCGGGTGGAAGAAGCATTCCAAGATGCGGTCTCGAATCTGGAAGACCACAGGGTACTGAAAGGGTTTGAGGACGTGTTTCAGGAGGTGCCTGGACTACCTCCGAAGAGGGACATCGATTTTTCCATAAATCTAATGCCTCGAGCATCTCCAGTTTCGAAAGCTCCTTATAGGATGAGCACACTAGAGCTGAAAGAGTTGCAACTGCAGCTCGAAGAGCTATTAAAGAAAGACTACATTCACCCCAGCATGTCACCGTGGGGAGCCCCAGTCCTATTTGTGAAGAAGAAGGATGGGACGATGAGGCTGTGCATTGACTTTCGACAGTTGAATAAAGTCATTGTCAAGAACAAGTATCCTCTGCCAAGGATTGATGATCTTTTTGATCAGTTGAAGGATGCGAAAATATTTTCGAAAATAGATCTTCGATCTGAATATCATCAAGTGAGGATAAAAGATGAGGACATCAACAAGACTTCCTTCAAAACAAGGTACGGTCATTATGAATTTACAGTGGTGCCCTTTGGACTGTCCAACGCGGCTGCTGTCTTCATGTGCTTAATGAATGGAGTGTTCAGAAATTATTTGGACAAGTTTGTCATAGTCTTCTTGGACGATATCTTGGTGTACTCCAAGACAGAGGAAGAACATGAACAACATATTAGAATGGTGCTGCAGGTGTTGAGAGAAGACCATCTTTACGCAAAACTGAGCAAGTGCTCATTTTACCAAAAGCAGATCCATTATCTGGGACACATTCTTTCTGAAGAGGGAATCCCTGTGGATCCTGAGAAGGTATAGGCCATTCAAGAGTGTCCAGTGCAAAGAAATGTGACAGAAGTTAGATCCTTTATGGGTCTGGCAGGCTTTTATAGGAGGTTCATAGCCGGATTTTCAAGGATAGCTCATGCTATAAATTCCTTGCAAAGGAAGGAGAAGAAGTTTCAGTGGATTGAGTAATGTGAGAGCAGCTTCCAGCAATTGAAGCAGCTGCTCACTAGTGCACTTATCCTAAAGATTGCTGATCCAAGTAAGGATTACATAGTGTGCATGGATGCGTGTAAGGAAGGGCTGGGAGGAGTTCTCAGCCAAGAGGGATCTGTAATTTGTTATGAATCCTGAAAGATGAAAGAGCACGAAACGAATTATGCCACTCATGATTTAGAGCTTGCAGTAGTTGCCCATGCATTGAGGAAATGGAGACATTACCTCATGGGCAAGAGATTCGAGTTAAGAATAGACCACAACGGTCTGAAATATTTATTTGATCAGCCAACTTTAAATGCCAGGAAAATGAGATGGCTGGAATTTCTGTGCGAATATGACTTTGATATCAGGCATATCAAAGGGAAAGACAATAAGGTGGCTGATGTACTCAGCAGAAAAGTGCATGAATTACATGCTACAACCATTAGCATGTACATAACTGAGTTGAAAGACAGAATTGTGGAGACTGCAAGTGCTGATTTGCAGTACAAAAGACTTGTAGCAAAGCTACAACAGCATGAGAGACCACAGACGGAGGAAGGTTATACCTTAGGAAGTGAGGGTCTACTTCTGTATAAAAACAGAGTGTATGTACCTAATGACAAAGAATTAAATATGGAAATTCTAAAATAAATGCATAATGTGACTTATGCTGGTCATACTGGATATCAGAAGACTGTGGCAGCAGTCAAAAGCCATTATTTTTGGCCAGGTATGAAGAAGTAAATTGTTGAATACATCACCAGATGTATGGAATGCCAGAAGGTCAAGGTTGAGCACAAACACCCAGCAGGGTTGTTGCAGCCATTACCTATTCCTGAATGGAAATGGGATGTGGTAACAATGGATTTTATCACAGGATTGCCCAGAACAAGCAAGAAGCATGATTCAATCATGGTGGTGGTGGACAAGTTTACTAAAGCTGCCCATTTTATTCCACTAAAAACCACCCACAGAGCAGCAAATGTTCCTGATATCTTTTTAAAAGAAGTTGCACGCTTGCATGGAATTCCTAAGACAATTGTGTCTGATAGGGACTCGAAATTCACTTCGAATTTCTGGAGAGGATTGTTCAAGGGATTCAGAACGAATCTGAACTTCAGTACAACATATCATCCAGAGTTTGATGGACAGACAGAGAGGGTAAATAGGGTAATAGAAGACATGCTGAGAATGTATGTGATGGATAAACCATCAAGGTGGGAAGACTACCTACATTTGGTAGAATTCACCTACAATAATGGGTATCATACATCTCTGAATATGAGCCCATTCGAAGCACTTTATGGAAGGAAGTGCAACACTCTAGTGAGTTGGGATAATCCAGCTGACAGAGCAGTAGTTGGACCTGAACTACTCAAAGCGATGGAAGATCAGATGATCAAAATCAAACAGAATTTGAAAGTTGCCCAGGACAGGTAGAAAAATTACGCTGATAGTAACAGAACCCATAAAGAATTCAAAGTGGGTGACCATGTTTTCCTGAAAGTGAAAGCTAACAGGATTTCCCTAAAATTGTGAAGTTGCACCAAGTTGGCAGCAAGATTTTGTGGGCCATTTGAGATCCTGGAAAGGATTGGGCCAGTTGCATACATGCTTGCATCACCTGCATCTATGACTGTACATAATGTATTTCATGTTTCACTTCTTAATAAATACGTACCCGATGCTAATCATGTTATCGATTGGACTGTGATTCAGGTGGAACCAGAAAATGTCCTGCAAGTGCATCCTGTGCGCATATTGGACAGGAAAAACAAGCAGCTCTGGAATCGAGCTATAGGGATTGTAAAGGTCCAGTGGACCTGGTACGGTCCTGAAGACGCGACATGGGAACATGACGAAGTAATGCGGGCAGAGTACCCGCATCTTTTTGAAAATTTTGAAAGGCTTGCAGAGACAGTGTAAGTTGCACTAAGGACAATGCAAAAATAAGGGGAGGGGGATTGTAGTGTCCCCAAGGCTGAGCCCCGTTACAGATCATGTTATATGGAAAGAATTGTAAATATTTCCTATAGGTTGGTGAGCCAACTTTTGCATAAGTGGTAGGCTTATGTGTTTTGTTAAGCTAGAGAGCCTAAGTGTTGAAGGCCAGGAGCCTATTGATGTACTTGTATGTATGCAGATCAATTAATAAAATATAAACACCACCAGTTCAGACCGACCACGATGAATGAGTGATGGGGGAATGAGCGTCCACAGAGTGGGCAAGGGATTGGGGGCTGAAAGGTGGGAAAGGGGCTGAGTGCTAAGCCTAGGGGCTTAGGCCTGGAAATAATATTTTAATATTATTTTAAAAAGAGACATGTGCATTTCTGTTTATCCTAAGTTCCTGGCAAGGGAGGGAACGTGCAAAGGGGATGCATGCTATGGTACACATGCAGTTCCTAGGGTGACAAGTGTCAACCTTGGTGCATGCAAATATAAGCCCTAAACTGAACCGTGGGTGGGGATCAACTCTCCATTCGAACCGAACCTCTGTGCATGGAACCAGTATGCCATCTTCCAGATTACCCTGGTTTAACTCTGAAAGCCGTAAAGCCTATGTTGTCCGGAGGAAACCGGGTACACCCGGTCCAGAGCTGTGAGTCTGTGTCTATTCCAGGCAAACCCGAGAGCGAATTTCCTGAACCAGAATCCCTGTGTTGAACTCGAGTGGAAGAATCCCTGGTTGTTTGAGAAAAGCTGAGTTAGCCTGTGTGTGGAGCCTGTTCCGAAACCATGCCCTGAGATCATCCTGTGACTGCTGAACCATTTGGAAAGCCTTTGTCTGTGTTTTTTGTGGGTTGTTGTGACCACGCAGTACTGGACTGTGTGAGGCTTGTTGGCCTGTGAGCGACTCTCTCTAGGTGAGAGAGTGCGTAGAGGGAGAAGAGAACTCATGGAAGGAGCCCTGTAGCTGCCATGNCCTATAACCCAAGGTAAGGGAGACTGGCAGCCGAAGGACTGTCTAGGTGACAGAGAAGGTGCACTCTCCTGGGGTGGAATAGGCATGTGGGGAATGAGGGTATGTGGGCAGTGAGCATGGGAGATTCCTGGGAGAGCTTTCTTCCTGGTGGTTGTGTATGTTCTATCTTCCTTGTAACCTCAGCCTAGCCTAGGATTCCTTGACTTGGGGTTGAGCTCGGTCCCAGCTCGGGGGTGACCTACTGTTGAGCTAATGAACAATGTGGTCTAAGGCTGGGAGGTTCGTGGAAGGCCTGCACTTGGTTGGTGAATTCTATAGTTGTTCAAAGATAAGTATCTGAATTATGTTTTTATCACATTTGGCATGACTGTGTTGTTTATGTATCATGTTTTCCGCTGTGTAAATAAGTTACTGTTGAATGCTATGGAGTGTTTAATTATAGTAGTAACCAGATGTGTTTCACTCTATAATTTAAATGTGTTTAATTGTGTTAAATGCATGTGCTTATAATTCCTGTACGAATTATGTAATCATTCATGTATAGAATGGTAACTGAGAGGTTGAAAACCTCGGTAGTGGAAGGGTACACTACAGAGACTCTTGCACGTGAGCTCTCCTAGGCTCCTTGTCCCTCCAACTCTCAGTCACTGAAATGCCAAAAAAGGGGCTTAACGACTCTGGGTTCTCCCTTTGCCCTTGAATTCTTTCAAGTTTCAGCGTTTAAAGATTTCTCCATTCCAGCTGCAAGGATTTTTTGTCCTTTGTACTCTTGTGTCCTGAAATACCGAAATCTACCCGTGACCATGGTCCACTTTTCGGGATTTTGGGATTCACAATTTCGCGATTCTGGTTGTAGATGGTTCTTGGTCCTTCAAACTCCTCGGTCCTGAAATGCTGAAATATTACCCCTTGAGAGAACCTTTCGGGGTTTTCCCCAAACCTTGACCACTCACCACATGTCCCCTTGATGAATGGTATTGATGCTTTGGTTATTTCGTGAGTTGGGACTTCTTGTCTCATGACCCCTTCTCCTCGAACTCCCAATGTCCAAAATGTCAAAAAGGGCTTGGATATTTGACACCTATCCTCCAAATTGGATGGCCCCGATGTTTCCGAGACTTGACGAGTCCTCTTCCCTCTATTGTTATGAGGATTAAACCCCTCACACCTCCTTCTGGATCCGACAACTATCGGTCCTTGGTGCTAGATATGACGACTCAGATCATTTTTCATGTGCACCTCCCAGGGACTCAACCCTGTGCATGTATCCTTGATTCAGTGGCTCTCAGGTCATCGCGCTCCAGATCCGATGGCTGGCGCGATTTCATGAACCGGGAGTTCGCGATGCAACGACTCCAAAATTCCTTGTCACTCCAAACCCCGAACTCTGAAATGAAGGAATGCCAAAATTCCACTCCAAAGGGGAATGAATGTCTCCTATTACTTCTTATCCAATGATCGCTACTCCTCTTGAGATTGAGAACTTATTCCTTCCCCTTGGAATATTTTCCGATGTTTCAAAGGCCTCGACCTTCGCTTCCTCAGTGAGCTCAATTCCTTTGGATATTGCTTGTGTTCTAGGAATGCTATCCCTCTTGAGCTTTGTTGACTGTGAAACTTCAAAGGGTTTCTCGACCTTCTTCTCACTTTATTTTTACTCGGTGCGCTAAGGCACTATCCTTCCTGAGCTTTGTTTACTCGAGCCTCTAGGGGACTCACCTGTCTATGTCCTCAAAAGGGAATCTGGTGTCCTCTTGATGACCTTTCTGCTCAAGCCCTCCTTGTTGAGCTTAACAGAGTATTGAGTAACTCTGTGAGTGTCTCTCCTTAACACTTCTCTCCTCTTTGAACTCAAACAAGAGTTCCTTCTGTGCACACTTGCACCAAATCTATTCCCACCTGGCAGAGCTCTCCAGAATCCTTAGTAACTCTATCTTCTCACCGAACTCGAAATAGAGTTCTCCTCAATGCATCCTGTGCATTTGCTCAATGCCCTCCTGGCAGAGCCTTTACAAAATTCTCAACAATTCTACTTCTCCTCTCTGTGCTCTCCTCTGCACAGTTTCTCCTTCAAGGTGTTCAACAACCTTGAGGTTTTTCCCTGGGTCTAATACTTCCTTTGGTGCGCCCTCCTGGCACAACTCTGTCCAAATTCCGTAGAATTCAGAAGTGCACTCTATGCACTGGATTATAGAACCCACAATGTTTTGTCACACAACCTCTTGCATGAAGCCACAAAGATCCAGACCTCGAATCAAAGAACCCAACAGACAATGAATTATGTCTATAACCTGCAAATATAAACTAACACACATTTACAACATATCATAAATGCATAAAGACATTCATCAACAAACACATAATAACATGCAGCAAAAACTGCTTTGATTGTATTAATATGAAATCCCTCTTTACAATGTGAGCTCAGACTGTAACAAAGTCATGACTTCCTCTCCTCTCTAACCTATTCTCTGTTCTTCTCCTCCTCCAACTGAAAAACAAAAGAAGATCTTTTTACAAAAGGGGGCTCCTCGAGCGCTTCCCTCCATCCTCGCCAACTCTCATTAATTTACATTCAATTACATTGAATGGTTGTCTAGTCTGAATCAGATCTAGATCTCATCCTTACAACTATTTAAGGCAAACTTTATCTAAATCCTATGCACATGCATGGCTTTTTGGCTCTTTGGCCTTACAACATTTAATATAATTTCCAAATTTGAAATTTGAAAGTGAGAGGGTTGTGCCTCTCCTCTCCATTGAACGTGTGTTGGTTGGCTGGCGCTTGATGACGTGGAGTGATTCTCCTACATCATTGGACTACCTTCTTCTCTTTCCTCTCTCTTATTCACTTGTGTTGCAAGTGCTTTCTTTTCCTCATCATCTATCTTTTGTTTCTTGGACATCAATCTAGATTCCTCTTGAGAGCAATCTACCCATAATTTGTAAAACTTGGGTAGCTTCCTTCTTACACAAATTCCTTAGACAAATGGGTCCCAAGAGGTAGTGAAACCATTTAGCGTAGTGGTTACTATTTCATCATCTTCTACTAAATATCCAATGGCTGCTAACCTGTCTTTGATCTATGAGATCCTTGTAAATAAGTTGGTTGTCGGCTTTGACTTGTTCATAGTCACATTTCTTAGTTGATGTCATAGGGTAAGCTTTCAATTGGTGTTCTTGTTTTCATAGAGTCTAGTTAGGGCATCAAACATCTCCTTTGTAGTATTTAGTTATGACACATTGGGTATGAGGTGATCCTTGATTGATCCTGTCAAGGTCCTCTTGGCCTTGACCTCATTCTTCTTGAACTTTTCCTTTGCTTCTTCATCTTCGGATTATGGAAGCATCTTCTTGACGTTATCCAATAATTAATTCCATTATATAATGAGTTGTATTCTATTCTTCCAGGATCTGAAGTTATATGCTCCATCTAATCTATCCTCAACTCTCATACTGGTTGACATTTTGATCAGTAGAAACCCTAGCACTGAAAAACCTCGATTTTTCAAACTTCACCAAACTACACGTTGAGGGTTTCACAGGGTGCACTAGATTAGGGAGAAATTCTTTTTGAAGGAATTATTCTCAAAATTCTTGGGATATTTCTCAACGATCTTGACAAAATATTGCAGCTGCAAAGTGTCTCTATAGCGATCTTCCTTCTAGTGGTCAAACTATTATGAAGGTAATCATCTTTGATTCAATGTTGGATTTCCCTTATTTACAAAGCATTAGTGCTACTATGTTGGATTTAGTTCACACACACCTAGGATTTCTTTTTCCTATGGTTTTTCCTTGTTTATTAGTCATAATTAGTCATTATCCAGTCTCCTATATTTTAGGGGAGAATATTCCACCTGGAGAATATTCTCTTTCAGTTGACACTTCAGTTTGACTAGTTGAGTTGAGTTTAGATGTTGCATTGGTTGTATCACCATTCAACATTGGGATCATCACCATGATAATTTGACATTTCGTTGGGATCATCACCAAACTATTGCATTATCCTTGATTCCCTGGGTTAACTCCTCACTACTCTATGTTCTATCAGTTAACTGAAGACTAGTTGACTAGTTAACTCAACTAGGTGGTAGTTCACTCCCGTAACTGCCTGAGAGACTAGACTAGGTGGTGGTTCACTCCCGTAACTGCTGGTGTGTGTCCAAATCACTCTAGACCACAACTATGGAACATTGGTTCACCTCCAGTGTGCACTCATTAAGCTATATAGAGTATATCATGTATAAATTATTCATTATTCACAACGGTTAATGAGAATTATTTCATTCTTTCTCTCCTTCTTCTTCTTTCTCAAATTCTCTCTGCAAATGTGTGTATTATTGTTTATAGAGATATATTATGTGCAAGTTCAACACAGTTACATGGTATCAGAGCCGATGGACTGCTAAGCAAAAGCTACAACAAAATGTTTGCAGGTACAAAACATTGTAGACAACGGAAAGATGGAATTCCAAAAAGAATTCATTCTTACACCTTACAACTATTTTGCATGGAAGGAGAAAATATCCATACATCTCCGAACCATAGGTTTGTACAGGTTAATATTGAATACAGATACAGAACCGACATCATCTATATAAAAATCCAAGTACTTAAATCACATGGATGAGGCACTCAGAACAATTTGCAGTCTTATTTCTCCCGATATCCTTTTTCACATATCTTCCTGTAAGACTCCTAATGAATCCTGGACCACCTTAGAAGGTCTCTTTGGAAAATAGAATGAGATTAGGGGACACATTATGAAGGTGGAGCTACTCACATTCTATCCAAAAAGCTTCAAGAATATCCAATATTTCTTTACAAAATTCAAGGATTTACTGTCGCAACTCAAAGCTTGTGGGGTTGATAAATCGAAGGATGAGAAACAAATGGTTCTCACCATTCTCTCCAAGCTTGGTCCTAAATTCTTTGTATTTGTATCCACATTCCATACTATCATATTCACCTCTGGAGCCACTTGGAAGATGCCTTCTCTTGAGGACTCTATTGAATCCCTGACACAAGAGCAAACCAAGCTCATCAACATGGGCACAATCAAAGGACCAAGGGTGCATCCACTCATTGTGCATGATGGAAGCCACAAATATAATAAATATAAAGATAAATATAAATGGAAATCTCATGTACATCCGAAGAAGGAAGGGTACACAAAACCCTTCACCGATGCCTCCGGATCCAAAGGAGAAAAGGGAAGCAAAGGAGAAAAATGCACATACTGTCACAAAGGATTCCATTCAGAATTTGCATGCATGAAAAAAAAATAGATATGATGTCTCAAATACTTCATCAAAACAACCTTGGATATCGCATCCTTGAGGGTGCCAAGAAGAAGAAGCCAGAAGATCTGAATTCCAAGAAAGGCAATTATAGCCATGCCTTGATTGCAATCAACTCCTCTCCCGATGCTTGGATTGTATATTTAGGAGCATCACATCACATGGCTGCCTCAGAAGAAGTCTATTCTTTATTGGATGAATGCAAAGGTCCTCCTATTCTAATGGGGGACAACTCTTATGTCGAAGTCCCTGACAAAGGAAGGATTGACCTCACAAACAAAAGTTTCGAGAATGTGTTGCATGTTCCCAAACTTTCTATCAAACTTCTATCTATGTATCAGATGATGAGTTCTAGCACTAGAAAGAAAGTCATATTCACACCAAATTCCATGGACATCTACGACATGAAAATCAACTCTAGGGTTGCAACCGATGAGGTCAATCCTCAATCTAGATTGTATACCCTTTTTGAATTCATTGAACTTGATTCTGCTTTACTACTTACTCATGTCGATGAAAGTAGTAGCATATGGAAAAAAAGGTTTGGACATTTGAATTTCAGATACATGCAACAACTTAGCAAGAAAATATTTTTTGATGGTCTACCAGACATTCATTTCTCCAAGGGAGTATGTGAGGGATGTGTTCTCGGAAAACACCCTCAAGAGAAATTCGACAAAGAAAAGTCCCATAGAGCTTCTACACCTTTAGATCTAATCCACAATGACCTTATGGGTCCTTTTCCGCATCCATTAATCTACAAAGTGTGGTTTGTTCTCATTTTTGTTGAAGCTTTGTCACGTTTTACTTGGATCTAATTTCTCAAGCAAAAATTTGAGGTCTTTCAACACCTCAAGCATTTCAAAGCCTTGGTTGAGACACAGTCTGAAAAGAAGATCAAAGTCCTCCAAAATGATAAGGGAGGAGAGTGTGTAAATCATAAGATCCATAAAATTTTCCATGAGGCAGGGATTCAGTTGCAGCACACAGTTCCCTATACTCTACAACAAAATAGAGTTTCTGAGTGGAAAAACCAATCTCTAAAGGAGATGGCATCTTGCATGCTCCATGCAAAGTCACTACCATAGAGACTATGATTCAAAGAACTTAATTGTGCAACATACATCAAAAATAGATCTTCTCATAGATCTGTCAAGAATAAGACCCCCTACGAGGCTTGGAGCGACCTCAAACCGAAAGTGACCCACTTCCACATTTTTGGTTCACGTGCATGGGCCCAAATTCCCTCTGAAAATAGGAAGGCACTTGATTCATAGAGCACTAAGTGCATTTTTGTTGGATACCCTAATGGTGTGAAGGGATATCGTCTTATTGATATTTCCTCAGACCGGATCATCATTGACCGTAGTGTCCAATTCGAGGAAAGTGTCTCGCATGCACCTCAGTAGCCGCATGCAAACACCTTCATTCATCCACCTTTCTGAGATGATGAGCATGCACATGTCAACTCTTCTTCAGATGAGAGTTCTCATTCATAGTACTTAGATGATTCAGATTCAGACTCAGTACATTTGGATGCAGAGTTAGAACATCCAGATGCAGTTGCAGAGATAGAGAAGAGACCCAAGTGGAAACCGACTGCTCTTTAGGATGCAAGGGATCTCGTTGGTGATCTAGCCGATACTAGGAGGACTCGATTTGATTTTGAGGAGCCTCCTATTTCACTCACTTCCACTGAACCATTTCCCTCTAGGCATATTTTCTTGGTTCAGTATTCATATCCACAGTCTTATGGCGAGGCTACTAGAAATCCCTTTTGGGAATCCACCATGCAGGAGGAGTACAACTCCCTCGTTGAGAACCAGACTTGGGATTTGGTTCCCCTTCCTTCTGGGAGGAAACTTGTCAGATGAAGATGGGTCTATAGGACCAATATTGTAGCAGATTGATAGATCAACAGATACAAAGCCAGACTTGTCACCAAAGGATTTTAGTAGGTTCATGATATTGACTATGATGAGACCTTCTCTCCAGTAGCAAAGATGGATTCCATATGATTGGAACTTTCCATTGTGGTATCCAAGGGATGGGAATTTCATCAAATGGACATGAAGAAGACATTTCTTCATGGTTATCTCTCTAAGGAGATCTATATGGATCAGCCCCAGGGATTTATGCAGGACTTGTCTTTGGTTTGTCGACTGAAGAAGTCACTTTATGGCCTCAAGTAGGATCCAAGGGCATGGTATGCCAAGATGGACTCCTACATATTGTGACGTAGGATGAGACACGAACACCACCTCGTCACGCTCCTACTCACAGGATCGATCAATCATCTCATGCGAGCTGAATTAACTCATTCGATTCCCTGCTGGAATATTTGTTGAAAACTCGATCCACAGGTCCTTAATTCACCCACACGACTTTTCTTCATTTAACAGTGATCTTCCCTGACTCAGTTTCAGGTTTCAGGGTTTGATGATCCCCAATGTCGAGAGTTCCTTGTCCTCACGGACTCCAGATCTTCGATTTGCCGATGCACTCCTTTCGGCCTTAGCCCATCCTGGCTATGCCCCCTAGTCCATATGACTAGTCCTCTTAAGATTGCAGTCTTATCTCCTTATCGGGATTCAGGGTTTCGCGATCCTCTGTGTCACGAACCTCTGTCCCCGCAATCTCCCGATCACCAATTTTCCAATACGACACTTTACGCATTAGCCCTCCTGTCTAAGCTCTTGGCCCATATGACTTTTATCCCCGTCACCGCAGTCCTATTCCTTTTGGGGTTTCGAGCTTTCAAATGCCGCAATGAATTTTCCCACAGGATTCTCGATCCTTCGAGTTCTGAATTGCCGAAATGACAATAGTTTGCCTCACAACGCAACCTTCCCATATTTTCGGGTTTCAGATTTTGCGTTTCCAAAATGCCCGAGGTTCGTGTCCTCAGGATTCGTGATCCGCTAAATCTCGATATTTCGATGGGACTTTCCTGTCGGGATCTTGTCCCAATAGCCTCGATTATCACCACACATCCTCTAGAGATGGACGGTCCTCATCGTCTCTCGTTGTTTGCAACTTCAAGTGTCCCAGATGCCTCGTCTTTAGAACTCCCAAAATGCCAACCTCTGATATGTCGATGGGCTCTCACCCTTCGGGACTTTCACCGTGGAGATTTCCGATCTCTTGTCTTCGAGACTCCCGATTTCACGAATGTCGATATCCCGATGCCTGTCAGGACTTTTTCCTGGCGTGAGAAGGGTTAAACTCCATGCACCTCCTATTCGATCTGATGGCTGACGAGATTTCTGAATGAGATCCAGCGGCTCACGATCTCCCCCTTTTGCATTCTTGCTCTGATGCTCCCTGGATGTGAAAACCTTCCAATGGTCCAGATCTCCTTCCTCTCATCGATCTGACAGTGGTTGTGATCCCTCCTAAGCTTGCACACTTTCTTCCAGCCTTGAAAGAATTTCCAAACTCAAAGGTCTCAACCTTTGTCCTCTTTTTCCTCTACGAGCTCTACGGATTTGAGTCCTCGCCTGCGTTCTCGATAATGCTGTTCCTCCTGAGCTTTCACTCCCTTTCAAATCCTTGAAGGATTCTTCAACTCCTGCACCTCTACAGAGTCTTTATGCACACACAGTGTTGTCTCTCCTGAGCTTGCACACTTTTTCCTATACTTGGAAAAAATCCAAGTTCCCAAAGGCCTCGACCTTTGCCTTTCTTTCTCCTCTTGCAGATCTTCGACCCTAAGCTTCGCCGCGCGTATGGAAACGTTGTTCCTCCTGAGCTTCTCACACACTCAGACCCCTAAGGGATTTTATCTTTCTTCCTTCCTCCTACAGATGGAGAATACTTGGATGCCCTCCTGGTTATCCTTCTGCTCAAGCAACCTCTTACTGAGTCATCTGGGTGTTCAGTAACTCTGTGAAAATCCTTCAGTGGATTCTTCCTTCAAAATACATAACTCAAAGAGTTCTCTCCTCCTGTGCCTATCTACACACTTACTAAATGCCCTCCTGGTAGAGTATCTCTTCATAGAACATTTAACAGTTCTGTCTTCTTCTCCCTGTGCCTATCTGCACACTGTCTCAATGCCCTCCTGGCAGAGTGTCTTCTTCCATAAGTTCCAGTAGTTTTGTCCTCTTGGGCAACTATGCACCCGCTCAATGCCCACCTGGCAGAGCTTCACAGAACTCCTCAGAGCTTCTGTTTGCAACTGTGTCTCTCCTACACAGCCTTACCTCCAAGCTGTTCAGCAACCTTGAGGTCTTCATTGAGTTTTTGATTCTAGTTCTTTGTGCCGCAGCACGTCTTTGTCTGAACCCATAGAATTCAGAAGTGCAACCTCTGTGCACGGCTATCAGAACCCGTAGCGTTTTTTCACACCCTCCTGGTATGAAGCCTCAAATACCTTCAAATGAAAATCAAACACACTCTTGAAAATCCAACCCTACAGTATACATCTACAACATACATAAAGAACACTCACAGACATCCAAATAACACAGAAATACATGCAGGAAAAAATGCTTCTGTTATATTAAATGGAAAATGCTTGTTTATACAAGGTGTTCCTGAGCACGGCCTGTAACAAGGTCTCAACTCTTCTCTTCTTCTCTCCAGTCGCATATTCTCTAACTCAACTCCCTACAAATACAACTTCTCTCACCACTACTTCGGAAAATGAGATACGAAAATCTCTTTTACCTGAGGGGGCTCTTCGAGCTCTTCCCTCCAACCTACCTACCCTATTCAATTGCATTGCATAGTTGTATAGTCCACTATCTAGATATAGATCTTAGCCTTACAAACATTTAAGGCCGGTCTTATCTATAGCCTGCGCAAAGGCATGGCTCTATGGCTCAACAACCTAGACATTTAATTACATTCAATTCAAGATAAAAGATGAGGGCTATGCCTCTCTTCAGCATTGAATGCACGCACTCGACGTGGCTGGTTGGCTAGCTAGTTGACATGGGGAGATGCTCCTACATCATATTGTCACAGAACTTTGTACGTTGTAAATCAGACCCAAATGTCTACATGTTCAGGACGACTGATTCACTTCTACTTTTAGTTCTGTATGTTGATGATTTGTTGATCATCGGGTGCTCGACTTTAGCGATTGCTGAAGTCAAGAGGATTATACATGACATGTTTTTTATGATGGACATGGGTTCACTACACCTCTTCCTTGGACTCGATATCAGTCAGGATGCATCAGGCATCAAACTGTCTCAATCCAAGTATGCATGAGATCTCCTTGAGAGATTTCACATGAAAAATCGCATGTCTGCTCCAACTCCTTTCCTATCAGGAGTCAAACTTGAGTATGGTGGGGAGAATCCAGTGGTTGATAGAACATTGTACAAACAACTAGTGGGGAGCTTGTTGTATCTCACACACTCCAGACTAGACCTCTCATATGCAGTTGGCGCAGTTTCTAGGTTCATACAGGAGCCTCGTGAGCTACATTGGAAAGATGCAAAGTGTATCCTTTGATATGTACAGGGTTAGTTAACATGACCATTCAAGCTATGTGGTTACAACACTTTCTCACTGAGTTAGGCATTTAGTTTCATAGGCCTATCATCATTTGGTGTGACAACTAGAGCACTCTGAAGTTCTGCAGAGATCCAGTTCAAAGGCAGCGGACATAACACACCAAGATCCACATGTAATACATCCGGGACTTAGTACACAAGGGGATCATTGACTTACAATTATGTCCTTCAATAGAACAAATGGCATACATCTTCACCAAGACCTTCACTGAGCAGAAGTTCCATTCTCTGTGAAGTCATCTTGGAGTGAAGAACACAGTTTCCTAGAAACTGTATTTCTTCTTTTTACATATATTGTACATTGAGGGGGGGTTTTCCCATGAGGTTTTCCCTCTTTCCTCACCTTATTTTTAGTGTATATTTTGTATTTGGGTACCTAACATGGCCTCGTTGCTGGGATTGATTTTTTATTTTCACCATAGTGATGTTCAGGGGGGGTGTTGGAGTTACTTCACACACAGCTATGATTTATTTTTCCTAAGGTTTTTCCTTGTTTATTAGTCATAATCAGTCATTATCCTGTCTCCTATATTTTAGGGGAGAATATTCCACCTGGAGAATATTCTCTTTCAATTGACACTTCAGTTTGACTAGTTGAGTTGAGTTTAGATATTGCACTTGTTTTATCACCATGCAACATTGGGATCATCACCATGATAATTAGAACTTGCCTTTGGATCATCACCAAACTAGCGCATTATCCTTGATTCCCCAAGTTAACTCCTTACTACTCTATGTTCAGTTAGTTAACTGAAGACTAGTTGACTAGTTAACTCAAGTAGGTGGTAGTTCACTCTTGTAACTTCCTGAGAGACTAGAATAGGTGGTAGTTCACTCCCGTAACTGTTGGTGTGTGTCCTGATCACTCTAGACCACCACTATGGTGCATTGGTTCACCTCCAGTGCACACTCATTGAGCTATACAGAGTATATCATCTGTAAATTATTCATTAATGAGAATTATTTCATTCTTTCTCTCCTTCTTCTTCCTCAAATTCTCTCTGTAAATGTGTGTACTATTGTTTATCTAGATCTATTCTCTCCAGGTTCAACATATTTACATACTAGTGTTCTTTTACTTCTTTACCATACATATATATCATGTGCTTAGCAGTAGCAACATAAACAAGAGACAGAAAAGAGCATAAGAGATTTATCTCGGGAAAACCCCAAATGCGGGAAAAACCCAACAACCTTTCTTAGATAGATTCCATTCACAAAGAAAGTCCAATCATATAAAACCTAGCACAAGTGATACCATAAATAGCCCCACAACTGCAACAACAACACAATACAAAGGTAGTGCACCTCCTCGAGTAGCGCACAAGAGAGAGATACCCAAACACTAAGAAATAATAACTTGTGCAGTTTCAACTACTGCATCACCTCCTCGAAAATTGCACCTTTCTTATGTGTAGCTAGGAGAGCATGAGTGAGTGAACAAATGAATTAAGATGCCTCCTTATTTAGAGTCTTCCTGTCCTTTTATCTGGGCCGACTCCTCTTCTCGGAAGGTGTCTTTTCATTATACTTTATTCTTCTGGGTCAACTTATCTTCTAGGGTATTTCAACATCTATCCAATGGATCTATTTCTTCTAGAATATTCTCTACATATAATAAAGGTCATCTAGAATGGAAATATCCTCCTACAACTACCAAAACATAAACATGGCCTTCTACTTTGTTGATCATCAATATTCATGTCAAATTGAGACTCTGAAAATGTCCTCTTTCTAGGTAGTAATTCTTTCTTCTGAGAAGTTTGAATTGCATTTGCACAGTCCATTGAATGAGTTTCAATTTATTTCTGGACCTATGAATCTATGTCTCTAGAATATGGTTGACCTCTTCCCATGAATCTAGGTTAGCATTGATTTCTATGATAGGATTTTTTTTATCCTTGTATGTGGGTTTGCTTGTTGCAATTACACCATGTAGGCCATACAACCATTTTCTTCCTTTTTCAAAATCCAGTTGTTGTAGAAATTCCTCCACAATAGCTAGAGAAATTTTTAGTTTGAACAAGAAAGGGCCAACCTCCCTAAGAAACCTTAATGCAATAGATTTCCAATGCTAAGAAAATTGAAAATGATCATAGATCCTCCTCTGCCTAATGTAGTTCAAGGAAAATATCCTAGGGGTTAGGAAAATTGGCAATTTATAGGGCTCTTGTTCAAAGCCATAAACTATGATAAGAGTGTTTTCCCCATCTAGGTACAAATCCCCTAGTTTGGATCCTCTTCAATTGAGGTAAAATCCTAGAAGGTGGAATGACATGCATTAGATTATAGCATGCATTCATGAACTTGTTTACATAAATGCTAAAACCTTTATTTTGATCTTGTTTCCTCACTTATTCATTCCATTCAATTGCAGGCTTCATATTTTCTGAATCATCTAATATCTTGATTCCAAAACTCTCAAAATAGGAATAATTATTAGACAATATGAATTAAACCAGGTAGGCCCGGTACCTAAAGGACTTGGTAGTGTGGAACTTGGACGGTTATAAATTAATAAATTCACTCAAGAAATCATCAAATTCAAGTGTGTTAATGTGGTAGACTCTGGAGGGCACAAGAATGAAAGAATATCTAATATAGACTCATCTACAGTCTTATCATGTTCATAACCTATGACTTGACAAATCATGGAAATTGCCTATCTAGTTATTTAAGGGAAAATGGTGAATTTGAATGGAAGTGGACTAGTTGGAAGTGGGGCATTTGAGGCCAATCGATTGCTCAATAGTTTTTATTTTTTAGGTTGTGACAATGCCTGGTATTTTGGGGCCAATTCATCGTCATCCCAGTTTTCTTGAGTAGCAAGGCCAAGGAATTTGAGCTTTTGGGAAATGGATTATTTAGTAATTGAAAAAATGACCCTAGATACATCTACATGTGTGATATGTTTCTCATGACCCTTATAATTTGAAGGGCACCATTCGACAAGTTCAAGGAAATGATAGGTTTGAGGGACAATGAATCAAGCCAATTTGGATTCCCATAAGTGAAAATAATCTCTACCATCATTTGTGTCGACTCGGGCTCATTGAAGGAGTTGATAGATGTTAGGGAAACAAAGGGTCCAAGGGTCATAGATATGTGGTAGGATGTTGTTGTTCCAAGTGTCATCTATGTGTCACATGTGCCAAGTCACCTGTTCTCTGACTCAGATGAACCCTCCACATGATTTTTCTAATTGGAGTCGGTCCCTTATTTAGGTGGAAGCATTTGATTGAGCCATGTGGTGCCAAAATAGAACAACCATTTGTCTCACACTCTATCCAAAATACACCATGTGTGCTATATCATCACACTAAGCACCATGTCATTGTTAAGTATGTAGGACGCTTGGGTGCACAGTGGTGGTTTTTCCCGAAAACCATAAATGGTTTCACATGCCAGGCTAGGTGGTTTGTCAGGACCTTCAAGGGATGTGAAGCCAATTGTAAGTTGTTAGTGTTCAGGGTAAATCTGCCTATAACATAGTGGAGGTTGATTAATCGATGTGCATGGCCATTATGCGAAATGCATCGTGGACCATCGATCAACATGGTTTTGATGCATTGTAATGTGGTCCATTGATTGAGATATTCACAGTGGTGCAACCCCCTTTGGATTGCTTTAGTCCATGATTTTAACCCTTGATCTTGGTTTGGGCCAACCCAACCATCTAATAAATACGTTTTCACTCTCTGATAGACTCCTTTTTTCTCGTGCTCCTTTAACCCATTTTAAACTCCCTCTCTCAAATATTTAACCCCTATACTTAATTCCTTTACATAACAACACACTTGAGTGTTCGCCCCCCTTTCCATAAGATATCTTAGGAATTAAGCCATTAGCCAACAATTTTGGTCAATGACGGTACAAGATTTGGCATTATACTAACACCTCCCAAATTGTTTTATTTTAGTTAGATTTTATTGTACCATACTGTAGTAATTATATATTAAAGTAGTTGTTTTTATAACACTTATTAGTCCTTTCTGAAGGTGTAGAGGGACTATAGCGATCGATAATTCATTGACTTCATATTAGTTTGTCATTTGACTACAATTTTTTTCATAATCTCTATTGTTCGAACTAGAGAACTAAAAACATTATTTTTTATATAATAAAAAAAACCTTATATGGCATGATTTCATTGGATAATAGATTTCAGGTCTTATTGCCAGCTTCACTATTCCCAATTTTTTATATGTTGGCATATCCAAAGTTTTTATCATATATGATCTTTTTAATTTGTACTATTCATATTGAAATGTTTAGATGTCCAAAGTTTTGAGCATGGATAGTCATTTTTTTATTAGTTGACTTCATATTACTTTGTCCTTTGAGTAATTTTCTTTTGCATAGTCTCCATTGTTTGAACTATTGTTATTATTATTATTATT
>ML836239.1:47346-63275 GCA_009831015.1 Picea engelmannii
GGGCTGAGTGCTAAGCCTAGGGGCTTAGGCCTGGAAATAATATTTTAATATTATTTTAAAAAGAGACATGTGCATTTCTGTTTATCCTAAGTTCCTGGCAAGGGAGGGAACGTGCAAAGGGGATGCATGCTATGGTACACATGTAGTTCCTAGGGTGACAAGTGTCAACCCTGGTGCATGCAAATATAAGCCCTGAACTGAACCGTGGGTGGGGATTGACTCTCCATTCGAACCGAACCTCTGTGCATGGAACCAGTATGCTATCTTCCAGATTACCTTGGTTTAACTCTGAAAGCCGTAAAGCCTGTGTTGTCCGGAGGAAACCGGGTACACCCGGTCCAGAGCTGTGAGTCTGTGTCTATTCCAGGCAAACCCGAGAGGGAATTTCCTGAACTAGAATCCCTGTGTTGAACTCGAGTGGAAGAATCCTTGGTTGTTTGAGAAAAGCTGAGTTAGCCTGTGTGTGGAGCCTGTTCCGAAATCATGCCCTGAGATCATCCTGTGACTGCTGAACCGTTTGGAAATCCTTTGTCTGTGTTTTTCGTGGGTTGTTGTGACCACGCAGTACTGGACTGTGTGAGTCTTGTTGGCCTGTGAGCGACTCTCTCCAGGTGAGAGAGTGCGCAGAGGGAGAAGAGAACTCCTGGAAGGAGCCCTGTAGCTGCCATGGAGCCCAGAGACTTCTGGTCCGGTCTGTTCCTGTAACCCAAGGTAAGGGAGACTGGCAGCCGAAGGACTGTCTAGGTGACAGAGAAGGTGCACTCTCCTGGGGTGGAATAGGCATGTGGGGAATGAGGGTCTGTGGGCAGTGAGCATGGGAGATTCCTGGGAGAGATTTCTTCCTGGTGGTTGTGTATGTTCTATCTTCCCTGTAACCTCAGCCTAGCCTAGGATTCCTTTCCTTGGGGTTGAGCTCCGTCCCAGCTCGGGGGTGACCTACTATTGAGCTGATGAACAAAGTGGTCTAAGGCTGGGAGGTTCGTGGAAGGCCTGCACTTGGTTGGTGAATTCTATAGCTGTTCAATGATAAGTATCTGAATTATGTTTTTATCACATTTGGCATGACTGTGTTGTTTATGTATCATGTTTTCCGCTGTGTAAATAAGTTACTGTTGAATGCTATGGAGTGTTTAATTATAGTAGTAACTAGATGTGTTTCACTCTATAATTTAAATGTGTTTAATTGTGTTAAATGCATTTGCTTATAATTCCTGTACGAATTATGTAATCATTCATGTATAGAATGGTAACTGAGAGGTTGAAAACCTCGGTAGTGGAACGGTACACTACAGAGACTCTTTCACGTGATCTCTCCCAGGCTCCTTGTCCCTCCAACTCTCGGTCACTGAAACGCCAAAAAAGGGGCTTAACGACTCTGGGTTCTCCCTTTGCCCTTGAATTCTTTCGAGTTTTAGCGTTTCAAGATTTCACCATTCCAGCTGCAAGGATTTTTTGTCCTTTGAACTCTTGGGTCCTGAAATACCGAAATCTACCCGTGACCATGGTCCACTTTTTGGGATTTCGGAATTCACAATTTTGCGATTCTGGCTGTAGATGGTTCTTGGTCCTTCAAACTCCTGGGTCCCGAAATGCTGATATACTACCCCTTGAGAGAACCTTTCGGGGTTTTCCCCAAACCTTGACCACTCACCACGTGTCCCCTTGATGAATGGTCCTGATGCTTTGGTTATTTCGTGAGTTGGGACTTCTTGTCTCATGACCCCTTCTCCTCGAACTCCCAGTGTCCAAAATGTCAAAAAGGGCTTGGATATTTGACACCTATCCTCCAAATTGGATGGCCCCTATGCTTCCGAGACTTGACGAGTCCTCTTCCCTCTATTGTTATGAGGATTAAACCCCTCACACCTCCTTCTGGATCCGACAACTATCGGTCCTTGGTGATAGATATGACGACTCAGATCATTTTTCATGTGCACCTCCCAGGGACTCAACTCTGTACATGTATCCTTGATCCAGTGGCTCTCAGGTCATCGCGCTCCAGATCTGATGGCTGGCGTGATTTCATTAACTGGGAGTTTGCGATACAACGACTCCAAAATTCCTTGTCACTCCAAACCCCGAACTCTTAAATGATGGAATGTCGAAATTCCACTCCAAAGGGGAATGAATGTCTCCTATTGCTTATTATACAATGATCGCTACTCCTCTTGAGATTGAGAACTTATTCCTTCCCCTTGGAATATTTTCCGATGCTTCAAAGGCCTTGACCTTCGCTTCCTCAGTGAGCTCAATTCCTTTGGATATTGCTTGTGTTCTAGGAATGCTATCCCTCTTGAGCTTTGTCGACTGTGAAACTTCAAAGGGTTTCTCGGCCTTCTTCTCACTTTATTTTTACTCGGTGCACTAAGGCACTATCCTTCCTGAGGTTTGTTTACTCGAGCCTCTAGGGGATTCACCCGTCTATGTCCTCAAGAGGGAATCTGGTGTCCTCTTGACGACCTTTCTGCTCAAGCCCTCCTTGTTGAGCTTAACAGAGTATTCAGTAACTCTGTGAGTGTCTCTCCTTAACACTTCTCTCCTCTTTGAACTCAAACAAGAGTTCCTTATGTGCACACTTGCACCAAATCTATTCCCACCTGGCAGAGTTCTCCAGAATCCTTAGTGACTTTATCTTCTCACCGAACTCGAAATAGAGTTCTCCTCAATGCATCCTGTGCATTTGCTCAATGCCCTCCTGGAAGAGCCTTTACAAAATTCTCAACAATTCTACTTCTCCTCTCTGTGCTCTCCTCTGCACAGTTTCTCCTTCAAGGTGTTCAACAACCTCGAGTTTTTTCCCTGGGTCTAATACTTCCTCTGGTGCGCCCTCCTGGCACAACTCTGTCCAAATTCCGCAGAATTCAGAAGTGCACTCTATGCACTGGATTATAGAACCCGCAATGTTTTGTCACACAACCTCTTGCATGAAGCCACAAAGATCCAGACCTCGAATCAAAGAACCCAACAGACAATGAATTATGTCTATAACCTGCAAATATAAACTAACACACATCTACAACATATCATAAATGCATAAAGACATTCATCAACAAACACATAATAACATGCAGCAAAAACTTCTTTGATTGTATTAATATGAAATCCCTCTTTACAATGTGAGCTCAGACTGTAACAAAGTCACGAATTCCTCTCCTTTCTAACCTATTCTCTGTTCTTCTCCTCCTCCAACTGAAAAACAAAAGAAGATCTTTTTACAAAAGGGGGCTCCTCGAGCGCTTCCCTCCATCCTCGCCAACTCTCATTAATTTACATTCAATTACATTGAATGGTTGTCTAGTCTGAATCAGATCTAGATCTCATCCTTACAACTATTTAAGGCAAACTTTATCTAAATCCTATGCACATGCATGGCTTTTTGGCTCTTTGGCCTTACAACATTTAATATAATTTCCAAATTTGAAATTTGAAAGTGAGAGGGTTGTGCCTCTCCTCTCCATTGAACGTGTGTTGGTTGGCTGGCGCTTGATGACGTGGAGTGATTCTCCTACATCATTGGACTACCTTCTTCTCTTTCCTCTCTCTTATTCACTTGTGTTGCAAGTGCTTTCTTTTCCTCATCATCTATCTTTTGTTTCTTGGACATCAATCTAGATTCCTCTTGAGAGCAATCTACCCATAATTTGTAAAACTTGGGTAGCTTCCTTCTTACACAAATTCCTTAGACAAATGGGTCCCAAGAGGTAGTGAAACCATTTAGCGTAGTGGTTACTATTTCATCATCTTCTACTAAATATCCAATGGCTGCTAACCTGTCTTTGATCTATGAGATCCTTGTAAATAAGTTGGTTGTCGGCTTTGACTTGTTCATAGTCACATTTCTTAGTTGATGTCATAGGGTAAGCTTTCAATTGGTGTTCTTGTTTTCATAGAGTCTAGTTAGGGCATCAAACATCTCCTTTGTAGTATTTAGTTATGACACATTGGGTATGAGGTGATCCTTGATTGATCCTGTCAAGGTCCTCTTGGCCTTGACCTCATTCTTCTTGAACTTTTCCTTTGCTTCTTCATCTTCGGATTATGGAAGCATCTTCTTGACGTTATCCAATAATTAATTCCATTATATAATGAGTTGTATTCTATTCTTCCAGGATCTGAAGTTATATGCTCCATCTAATCTATCCTCAACTCTCATACTGGTTGACATTTTGATCAGTAGAAACCCTAGCACTGAAAAACCTCGATTTTTCAAACTTCACCAAACTACACGTTGAGGGTTTCACAGGGTGCACTAGATTAGGGAGAAATTCTTTTTGAAGGAATTATTCTCAAAATTCTTGGGATATTTCTCAACGATCTTGACAAAATATTGCAGCTGCAAAGTGTCTCTATAGCGATCTTCCTTCTAGTGGTCAAACTATTATGAAGGTAATCATCTTTGATTCAATGTTGGATTTCCCTTATTTACAAAGCATTAGTGCTACTATGTTGGATTTAGTTCACACACACCTAGGATTTCTTTTTCCTATGGTTTTTCCTTGTTTATTAGTCATAATTAGTCATTATCCAGTCTCCTATATTTTAGGGGAGAATATTCCACCTGGAGAATATTCTCTTTCAGTTGACACTTCAGTTTGACTAGTTGAGTTGAGTTTAGATGTTGC
Source organism: Picea engelmannii (assembly GCA_009831015.1). Taxonomy (NCBI): domain Eukaryota; kingdom Viridiplantae; phylum Streptophyta; class Pinopsida; order Pinales; family Pinaceae; genus Picea; species Picea engelmannii. The sequence goes on from ML836239.1 coordinate 51,969, forward strand.
ATTGGTTGTATCACCATTCAACATTGGGATCATCACCATGATAATTTGACATTTCGTTGGGATCATCACCAAACTATTGCATTATCCTTGATTCCCTGGGTTAACTCCTCACTACTCTATGTTCTATCAGTTAACTGAAGACTAGTTGACTAGTTAACTCAACTAGGTGGTAGTTCACTCCCGTAACTGCCTGAGAGACTAGACTAGGTGGTGGTTCACTCCCGTAACTGCTGGTGTGTGTCCAAATCACTCTAGACCACAACTATGGAACATTGGTTCACCTCCAGTGTGCACTCATTAAGCTATATAGAGTATATCATGTATAAATTATTCATTATTCACAACGGTTAATGAGAATTATTTCATTCTTTCTCTCCTTCTTCTTCTTTCTCAAATTCTCTCTGCAAATGTGTGTATTATTGTTTATAGAGATATATTATGTGCAAGTTCAACACAGTTACATGGTATCAGAGCCGATGGACTGCTAAGCAAAAGCTACAACAAAATGTTTGCAGGTACAAAACATTGTAGACAACGGAAAGATGGAATTCCAAAAAGAATTCATTCTTACACCTTACAACTATTTTGCATGGAAGGAGAAAATATCCATACATCTCCGAACCATAGGTTTGTACAGGTTAATATTGAATACAGATACAGAACCGACATCATCTATATAAAAATCCAAGTACTTAAATCACATGGATGAGGCACTCAGAACAATTTGCAGTCTTATTTCTCCCGATATCCTTTTTCACATATCTTCCTGTAAGACTCCTAATGAATCCTGGACCACCTTAGAAGGTCTCTTTGGAAAATAGAATGAGATTAGGGGACACATTATGAAGGTGGAGCTACTCACATTCTATCCAAAAAGCTTCAAGAATATCCAATATTTCTTTACAAAATTCAAGGATTTACTGTCGCAACTCAAAGCTTGTGGGGTTGATAAATCGAAGGATGAGAAACAAATGGTTCTCACCATTCTCTCCAAGCTTGGTCCTAAATTCTTTGTATTTGTATCCACATTCCATACTATCATATTCACCTCTGGAGCCACTTGGAAGATGCCTTCTCTTGAGGACTCTATTGAATCCCTGACACAAGAGCAAACCAAGCTCATCAACATGGGCACAATCAAAGGACCAAGGGTGCATCCACTCATTGTGCATGATGGAAGCCACAAATATAATAAATATAAAGATAAATATAAATGGAAATCTCATGTACATCCGAAGAAGGAAGGGTACACAAAACCCTTCACCGATGCCTCCGGATCCAAAGGAGAAAAGGGAAGCAAAGGAGAAAAATGCACATACTGTCACAAAGGATTCCATTCAGAATTTGCATGCATGAAAAAAAAATAGATATGATGTCTCAAATACTTCATCAAAACAACCTTGGATATCGCATCCTTGAGGGTGCCAAGAAGAAGAAGCCAGAAGATCTGAATTCCAAGAAAGGCAATTATAGCCATGCCTTGATTGCAATCAACTCCTCTCCCGATGCTTGGATTGTATATTTAGGAGCATCACATCACATGGCTGCCTCAGAAGAAGTCTATTCTTTATTGGATGAATGCAAAGGTCCTCCTATTCTAATGGGGGACAACTCTTATGTCGAAGTCCCTGACAAAGGAAGGATTGACCTCACAAACAAAAGTTTCGAGAATGTGTTGCATGTTCCCAAACTTTCTATCAAACTTCTATCTATGTATCAGATGATGAGTTCTAGCACTAGAAAGAAAGTCATATTCACACCAAATTCCATGGACATCTACGACATGAAAATCAACTCTAGGGTTGCAACCGATGAGGTCAATCCTCAATCTAGATTGTATACCCTTTTTGAATTCATTGAACTTGATTCTGCTTTACTACTTACTCATGTCGATGAAAGTAGTAGCATATGGAAAAAAAGGTTTGGACATTTGAATTTCAGATACATGCAACAACTTAGCAAGAAAATATTTTTTGATGGTCTACCAGACATTCATTTCTCCAAGGGAGTATGTGAGGGATGTGTTCTCGGAAAACACCCTCAAGAGAAATTCGACAAAGAAAAGTCCCATAGAGCTTCTACACCTTTAGATCTAATCCACAATGACCTTATGGGTCCTTTTCCGCATCCATTAATCTACAAAGTGTGGTTTGTTCTCATTTTTGTTGAAGCTTTGTCACGTTTTACTTGGATCTAATTTCTCAAGCAAAAATTTGAGGTCTTTCAACACCTCAAGCATTTCAAAGCCTTGGTTGAGACACAGTCTGAAAAGAAGATCAAAGTCCTCCAAAATGATAAGGGAGGAGAGTGTGTAAATCATAAGATCCATAAAATTTTCCATGAGGCAGGGATTCAGTTGCAGCACACAGTTCCCTATACTCTACAACAAAATAGAGTTTCTGAGTGGAAAAACCAATCTCTAAAGGAGATGGCATCTTGCATGCTCCATGCAAAGTCACTACCATAGAGACTATGATTCAAAGAACTTAATTGTGCAACATACATCAAAAATAGATCTTCTCATAGATCTGTCAAGAATAAGACCCCCTACGAGGCTTGGAGCGACCTCAAACCGAAAGTGACCCACTTCCACATTTTTGGTTCACGTGCATGGGCCCAAATTCCCTCTGAAAATAGGAAGGCACTTGATTCATAGAGCACTAAGTGCATTTTTGTTGGATACCCTAATGGTGTGAAGGGATATCGTCTTATTGATATTTCCTCAGACCGGATCATCATTGACCGTAGTGTCCAATTCGAGGAAAGTGTCTCGCATGCACCTCAGTAGCCGCATGCAAACACCTTCATTCATCCACCTTTCTGAGATGATGAGCATGCACATGTCAACTCTTCTTCAGATGAGAGTTCTCATTCATAGTACTTAGATGATTCAGATTCAGACTCAGTACATTTGGATGCAGAGTTAGAACATCCAGATGCAGTTGCAGAGATAGAGAAGAGACCCAAGTGGAAACCGACTGCTCTTTAGGATGCAAGGGATCTCGTTGGTGATCTAGCCGATACTAGGAGGACTCGATTTGATTTTGAGGAGCCTCCTATTTCACTCACTTCCACTGAACCATTTCCCTCTAGGCATATTTTCTTGGTTCAGTATTCATATCCACAGTCTTATGGCGAGGCTACTAGAAATCCCTTTTGGGAATCCACCATGCAGGAGGAGTACAACTCCCTCGTTGAGAACCAGACTTGGGATTTGGTTCCCCTTCCTTCTGGGAGGAAACTTGTCAGATGAAGATGGGTCTATAGGACCAATATTGTAGCAGATTGATAGATCAACAGATACAAAGCCAGACTTGTCACCAAAGGATTTTAGTAGGTTCATGATATTGACTATGATGAGACCTTCTCTCCAGTAGCAAAGATGGATTCCATATGATTGGAACTTTCCATTGTGGTATCCAAGGGATGGGAATTTCATCAAATGGACATGAAGAAGACATTTCTTCATGGTTATCTCTCTAAGGAGATCTATATGGATCAGCCCCAGGGATTTATGCAGGACTTGTCTTTGGTTTGTCGACTGAAGAAGTCACTTTATGGCCTCAAGTAGGATCCAAGGGCATGGTATGCCAAGATGGACTCCTACATATTGTGACGTAGGATGAGACACGAACACCACCTCGTCACGCTCCTACTCACAGGATCGATCAATCATCTCATGCGAGCTGAATTAACTCATTCGATTCCCTGCTGGAATATTTGTTGAAAACTCGATCCACAGGTCCTTAATTCACCCACACGACTTTTCTTCATTTAACAGTGATCTTCCCTGACTCAGTTTCAGGTTTCAGGGTTTGATGATCCCCAATGTCGAGAGTTCCTTGTCCTCACGGACTCCAGATCTTCGATTTGCCGATGCACTCCTTTCGGCCTTAGCCCATCCTGGCTATGCCCCCTAGTCCATATGACTAGTCCTCTTAAGATTGCAGTCTTATCTCCTTATCGGGATTCAGGGTTTCGCGATCCTCTGTGTCACGAACCTCTGTCCCCGCAATCTCCCGATCACCAATTTTCCAATACGACACTTTACGCATTAGCCCTCCTGTCTAAGCTCTTGGCCCATATGACTTTTATCCCCGTCACCGCAGTCCTATTCCTTTTGGGGTTTCGAGCTTTCAAATGCCGCAATGAATTTTCCCACAGGATTCTCGATCCTTCGAGTTCTGAATTGCCGAAATGACAATAGTTTGCCTCACAACGCAACCTTCCCATATTTTCGGGTTTCAGATTTTGCGTTTCCAAAATGCCCGAGGTTCGTGTCCTCAGGATTCGTGATCCGCTAAATCTCGATATTTCGATGGGACTTTCCTGTCGGGATCTTGTCCCAATAGCCTCGATTATCACCACACATCCTCTAGAGATGGACGGTCCTCATCGTCTCTCGTTGTTTGCAACTTCAAGTGTCCCAGATGCCTCGTCTTTAGAACTCCCAAAATGCCAACCTCTGATATGTCGATGGGCTCTCACCCTTCGGGACTTTCACCGTGGAGATTTCCGATCTCTTGTCTTCGAGACTCCCGATTTCACGAATGTCGATATCCCGATGCCTGTCAGGACTTTTTCCTGGCGTGAGAAGGGTTAAACTCCATGCACCTCCTATTCGATCTGATGGCTGACGAGATTTCTGAATGAGATCCAGCGGCTCACGATCTCCCCCTTTTGCATTCTTGCTCTGATGCTCCCTGGATGTGAAAACCTTCCAATGGTCCAGATCTCCTTCCTCTCATCGATCTGACAGTGGTTGTGATCCCTCCTAAGCTTGCACACTTTCTTCCAGCCTTGAAAGAATTTCCAAACTCAAAGGTCTCAACCTTTGTCCTCTTTTTCCTCTACGAGCTCTACGGATTTGAGTCCTCGCCTGCGTTCTCGATAATGCTGTTCCTCCTGAGCTTTCACTCCCTTTCAAATCCTTGAAGGATTCTTCAACTCCTGCACCTCTACAGAGTCTTTATGCACACACAGTGTTGTCTCTCCTGAGCTTGCACACTTTTTCCTATACTTGGAAAAAATCCAAGTTCCCAAAGGCCTCGACCTTTGCCTTTCTTTCTCCTCTTGCAGATCTTCGACCCTAAGCTTCGCCGCGCGTATGGAAACGTTGTTCCTCCTGAGCTTCTCACACACTCAGACCCCTAAGGGATTTTATCTTTCTTCCTTCCTCCTACAGATGGAGAATACTTGGATGCCCTCCTGGTTATCCTTCTGCTCAAGCAACCTCTTACTGAGTCATCTGGGTGTTCAGTAACTCTGTGAAAATCCTTCAGTGGATTCTTCCTTCAAAATACATAACTCAAAGAGTTCTCTCCTCCTGTGCCTATCTACACACTTACTAAATGCCCTCCTGGTAGAGTATCTCTTCATAGAACATTTAACAGTTCTGTCTTCTTCTCCCTGTGCCTATCTGCACACTGTCTCAATGCCCTCCTGGCAGAGTGTCTTCTTCCATAAGTTCCAGTAGTTTTGTCCTCTTGGGCAACTATGCACCCGCTCAATGCCCACCTGGCAGAGCTTCACAGAACTCCTCAGAGCTTCTGTTTGCAACTGTGTCTCTCCTACACAGCCTTACCTCCAAGCTGTTCAGCAACCTTGAGGTCTTCATTGAGTTTTTGATTCTAGTTCTTTGTGCCGCAGCACGTCTTTGTCTGAACCCATAGAATTCAGAAGTGCAACCTCTGTGCACGGCTATCAGAACCCGTAGCGTTTTTTCACACCCTCCTGGTATGAAGCCTCAAATACCTTCAAATGAAAATCAAACACACTCTTGAAAATCCAACCCTACAGTATACATCTACAACATACATAAAGAACACTCACAGACATCCAAATAACACAGAAATACATGCAGGAAAAAATGCTTCTGTTATATTAAATGGAAAATGCTTGTTTATACAAGGTGTTCCTGAGCACGGCCTGTAACAAGGTCTCAACTCTTCTCTTCTTCTCTCCAGTCGCATATTCTCTAACTCAACTCCCTACAAATACAACTTCTCTCACCACTACTTCGGAAAATGAGATACGAAAATCTCTTTTACCTGAGGGGGCTCTTCGAGCTCTTCCCTCCAACCTACCTACCCTATTCAATTGCATTGCATAGTTGTATAGTCCACTATCTAGATATAGATCTTAGCCTTACAAACATTTAAGGCCGGTCTTATCTATAGCCTGCGCAAAGGCATGGCTCTATGGCTCAACAACCTAGACATTTAATTACATTCAATTCAAGATAAAAGATGAGGGCTATGCCTCTCTTCAGCATTGAATGCACGCACTCGACGTGGCTGGTTGGCTAGCTAGTTGACATGGGGAGATGCTCCTACATCATATTGTCACAGAACTTTGTACGTTGTAAATCAGACCCAAATGTCTACATGTTCAGGACGACTGATTCACTTCTACTTTTAGTTCTGTATGTTGATGATTTGTTGATCATCGGGTGCTCGACTTTAGCGATTGCTGAAGTCAAGAGGATTATACATGACATGTTTTTTATGATGGACATGGGTTCACTACACCTCTTCCTTGGACTCGATATCAGTCAGGATGCATCAGGCATCAAACTGTCTCAATCCAAGTATGCATGAGATCTCCTTGAGAGATTTCACATGAAAAATCGCATGTCTGCTCCAACTCCTTTCCTATCAGGAGTCAAACTTGAGTATGGTGGGGAGAATCCAGTGGTTGATAGAACATTGTACAAACAACTAGTGGGGAGCTTGTTGTATCTCACACACTCCAGACTAGACCTCTCATATGCAGTTGGCGCAGTTTCTAGGTTCATACAGGAGCCTCGTGAGCTACATTGGAAAGATGCAAAGTGTATCCTTTGATATGTACAGGGTTAGTTAACATGACCATTCAAGCTATGTGGTTACAACACTTTCTCACTGAGTTAGGCATTTAGTTTCATAGGCCTATCATCATTTGGTGTGACAACTAGAGCACTCTGAAGTTCTGCAGAGATCCAGTTCAAAGGCAGCGGACATAACACACCAAGATCCACATGTAATACATCCGGGACTTAGTACACAAGGGGATCATTGACTTACAATTATGTCCTTCAATAGAACAAATGGCATACATCTTCACCAAGACCTTCACTGAGCAGAAGTTCCATTCTCTGTGAAGTCATCTTGGAGTGAAGAACACAGTTTCCTAGAAACTGTATTTCTTCTTTTTACATATATTGTACATTGAGGGGGGGTTTTCCCATGAGGTTTTCCCTCTTTCCTCACCTTATTTTTAGTGTATATTTTGTATTTGGGTACCTAACATGGCCTCGTTGCTGGGATTGATTTTTTATTTTCACCATAGTGATGTTCAGGGGGGGTGTTGGAGTTACTTCACACACAGCTATGATTTATTTTTCCTAAGGTTTTTCCTTGTTTATTAGTCATAATCAGTCATTATCCTGTCTCCTATATTTTAGGGGAGAATATTCCACCTGGAGAATATTCTCTTTCAATTGACACTTCAGTTTGACTAGTTGAGTTGAGTTTAGATATTGCACTTGTTTTATCACCATGCAACATTGGGATCATCACCATGATAATTAGAACTTGCCTTTGGATCATCACCAAACTAGCGCATTATCCTTGATTCCCCAAGTTAACTCCTTACTACTCTATGTTCAGTTAGTTAACTGAAGACTAGTTGACTAGTTAACTCAAGTAGGTGGTAGTTCACTCTTGTAACTTCCTGAGAGACTAGAATAGGTGGTAGTTCACTCCCGTAACTGTTGGTGTGTGTCCTGATCACTCTAGACCACCACTATGGTGCATTGGTTCACCTCCAGTGCACACTCATTGAGCTATACAGAGTATATCATCTGTAAATTATTCATTAATGAGAATTATTTCATTCTTTCTCTCCTTCTTCTTCCTCAAATTCTCTCTGTAAATGTGTGTACTATTGTTTATCTAGATCTATTCTCTCCAGGTTCAACATATTTACATACTAGTGTTCTTTTACTTCTTTACCATACATATATATCATGTGCTTAGCAGTAGCAACATAAACAAGAGACAGAAAAGAGCATAAGAGATTTATCTCGGGAAAACCCCAAATGCGGGAAAAACCCAACAACCTTTCTTAGATAGATTCCATTCACAAAGAAAGTCCAATCATATAAAACCTAGCACAAGTGATACCATAAATAGCCCCACAACTGCAACAACAACACAATACAAAGGTAGTGCACCTCCTCGAGTAGCGCACAAGAGAGAGATACCCAAACACTAAGAAATAATAACTTGTGCAGTTTCAACTACTGCATCACCTCCTCGAAAATTGCACCTTTCTTATGTGTAGCTAGGAGAGCATGAGTGAGTGAACAAATGAATTAAGATGCCTCCTTATTTAGAGTCTTCCTGTCCTTTTATCTGGGCCGACTCCTCTTCTCGGAAGGTGTCTTTTCATTATACTTTATTCTTCTGGGTCAACTTATCTTCTAGGGTATTTCAACATCTATCCAATGGATCTATTTCTTCTAGAATATTCTCTACATATAATAAAGGTCATCTAGAATGGAAATATCCTCCTACAACTACCAAAACATAAACATGGCCTTCTACTTTGTTGATCATCAATATTCATGTCAAATTGAGACTCTGAAAATGTCCTCTTTCTAGGTAGTAATTCTTTCTTCTGAGAAGTTTGAATTGCATTTGCACAGTCCATTGAATGAGTTTCAATTTATTTCTGGACCTATGAATCTATGTCTCTAGAATATGGTTGACCTCTTCCCATGAATCTAGGTTAGCATTGATTTCTATGATAGGATTTTTTTTATCCTTGTATGTGGGTTTGCTTGTTGCAATTACACCATGTAGGCCATACAACCATTTTCTTCCTTTTTCAAAATCCAGTTGTTGTAGAAATTCCTCCACAATAGCTAGAGAAATTTTTAGTTTGAACAAGAAAGGGCCAACCTCCCTAAGAAACCTTAATGCAATAGATTTCCAATGCTAAGAAAATTGAAAATGATCATAGATCCTCCTCTGCCTAATGTAGTTCAAGGAAAATATCCTAGGGGTTAGGAAAATTGGCAATTTATAGGGCTCTTGTTCAAAGCCATAAACTATGATAAGAGTGTTTTCCCCATCTAGGTACAAATCCCCTAGTTTGGATCCTCTTCAATTGAGGTAAAATCCTAGAAGGTGGAATGACATGCATTAGATTATAGCATGCATTCATGAACTTGTTTACATAAATGCTAAAACCTTTATTTTGATCTTGTTTCCTCACTTATTCATTCCATTCAATTGCAGGCTTCATATTTTCTGAATCATCTAATATCTTGATTCCAAAACTCTCAAAATAGGAATAATTATTAGACAATATGAATTAAACCAGGTAGGCCCGGTACCTAAAGGACTTGGTAGTGTGGAACTTGGACGGTTATAAATTAATAAATTCACTCAAGAAATCATCAAATTCAAGTGTGTTAATGTGGTAGACTCTGGAGGGCACAAGAATGAAAGAATATCTAATATAGACTCATCTACAGTCTTATCATGTTCATAACCTATGACTTGACAAATCATGGAAATTGCCTATCTAGTTATTTAAGGGAAAATGGTGAATTTGAATGGAAGTGGACTAGTTGGAAGTGGGGCATTTGAGGCCAATCGATTGCTCAATAGTTTTTATTTTTTAGGTTGTGACAATGCCTGGTATTTTGGGGCCAATTCATCGTCATCCCAGTTTTCTTGAGTAGCAAGGCCAAGGAATTTGAGCTTTTGGGAAATGGATTATTTAGTAATTGAAAAAATGACCCTAGATACATCTACATGTGTGATATGTTTCTCATGACCCTTATAATTTGAAGGGCACCATTCGACAAGTTCAAGGAAATGATAGGTTTGAGGGACAATGAATCAAGCCAATTTGGATTCCCATAAGTGAAAATAATCTCTACCATCATTTGTGTCGACTCGGGCTCATTGAAGGAGTTGATAGATGTTAGGGAAACAAAGGGTCCAAGGGTCATAGATATGTGGTAGGATGTTGTTGTTCCAAGTGTCATCTATGTGTCACATGTGCCAAGTCACCTGTTCTCTGACTCAGATGAACCCTCCACATGATTTTTCTAATTGGAGTCGGTCCCTTATTTAGGTGGAAGCATTTGATTGAGCCATGTGGTGCCAAAATAGAACAACCATTTGTCTCACACTCTATCCAAAATACACCATGTGTGCTATATCATCACACTAAGCACCATGTCATTGTTAAGTATGTAGGACGCTTGGGTGCACAGTGGTGGTTTTTCCCGAAAACCATAAATGGTTTCACATGCCAGGCTAGGTGGTTTGTCAGGACCTTCAAGGGATGTGAAGCCAATTGTAAGTTGTTAGTGTTCAGGGTAAATCTGCCTATAACATAGTGGAGGTTGATTAATCGATGTGCATGGCCATTATGCGAAATGCATCGTGGACCATCGATCAACATGGTTTTGATGCATTGTAATGTGGTCCATTGATTGAGATATTCACAGTGGTGCAACCCCCTTTGGATTGCTTTAGTCCATGATTTTAACCCTTGATCTTGGTTTGGGCCAACCCAACCATCTAATAAATACGTTTTCACTCTCTGATAGACTCCTTTTTTCTCGTGCTCCTTTAACCCATTTTAAACTCCCTCTCTCAAATATTTAACCCCTATACTTAATTCCTTTACATAACAACACACTTGAGTGTTCGCCCCCCTTTCCATAAGATATCTTAGGAATTAAGCCATTAGCCAACAATTTTGGTCAATGACGGTACAAGATTTGGCATTATACTAACACCTCCCAAATTGTTTTATTTTAGTTAGATTTTATTGTACCATACTGTAGTAATTATATATTAAAGTAGTTGTTTTTATAACACTTATTAGTCCTTTCTGAAGGTGTAGAGGGACTATAGCGATCGATAATTCATTGACTTCATATTAGTTTGTCATTTGACTACAATTTTTTTCATAATCTCTATTGTTCGAACTAGAGAACTAAAAACATTATTTTTTATATAATAAAAAAAACCTTATATGGCATGATTTCATTGGATAATAGATTTCAGGTCTTATTGCCAGCTTCACTATTCCCAATTTTTTATATGTTGGCATATCCAAAGTTTTTATCATATATGATCTTTTTAATTTGTACTATTCATATTGAAATGTTTAGATGTCCAAAGTTTTGAGCATGGATAGTCATTTTTTTATTAGTTGACTTCATATTACTTTGTCCTTTGAGTAATTTTCTTTTGCATAGTCTCCATTGTTTGAACTATTGTTATTATTATTATTATT